>JAVDOI010000156.1:234934-302434 GCA_032191485.1 Leptoclinus maculatus
TCGTATCTCTCCCAGCTCACGTTTTATCTTGTTCTGTATTATCCTCCCTCACTTTTGATCTGTTCTGCGACTACAGTGGAGCTCTGTGTTCTCTTCTCTTCCCTCTGATTACTTCCCTGCCCTTCTCTCAATCTCTCCTAATCCGTTTGTCCAAACCTCTCAAACCTGTATCTCTCTTTCACACCTTTTTGTTTTTCTCCGGGGTTTGTTTGCTTGTCGTCGTGTCATTTCTCCACTTCCTAAGAGACCTCTCTGCTCCTCTTATCTTCTTCTTTTGTGTGCCAGGATGAGAAGTCGTCCCTCATATTTTGTATCTGCTCGTTTTCATGAACTCAGGGGGAAAGGCCAACATGCTTCCACCAATACATCTTTCTGTTTCTTTTCCTGTCATGTCTCCTCCTCCCCCCCCCTCCAGAGGACCGTCTCCCTCCGTCCGTGGTGGTGAACAAAGGCCTGGTGCTGGACGAGAACTCCGTGAAGAAGCTGACCACGCTGCAGCTGTCGGCCAACGACCAGGACAGCGAGCCGGGCGAGCTCATCTACCGCGTCACCAAGCAGACCGGCCTGGGTCACCTGGAGCACGCCGCCAGCCCAGGTACCAACGCCAACTAAGGGGGGGGTTTAAAAGATGTCTAGTGCCACTTTAAACAAACTAAAACAATCTGTTTCCTGGTTGTGGGATATATTAACATGTCAGGACAAGCAGTGCGTTCTCATTACAACACTGATGAGGCCGATGGACTTGCTGCAGACTCGTATACCATTCATTTAAATACAGAAAGATTCATTCTGTCCTTGATAATGAACTCCCCACACACACACACACACACACACACACACACACACACACACACACACACACACACACACATATACATATATAGTGAATGCCCACAGCCTATTATTTCTAGTGTGTGTTCAGTGTATTCCTCAGCTTCATCACTCTTATTTCTACATGGAACTCTTCTTCTCTTACAGTACGTCACCTTTGACTGTTTTTTACGCCCAAACAAGGAGGTGATTATTCTCTTCCGTGCCATTAAACAATCCGGGCACCCGGCTGAATGGAGCGTCCCCATCGCCCGCTCGCTCTCCCAGCATGCTAATTAGCCGGATGTTCCCGCCGCTCTGCGATGTCGGAGCGTCGGTTCGCCTCAGATAATTACCGCTCGCCGTCCAGCCGGCCTGTCGCGCCGCGCTAACGCGCTCAGCTAGCTGCTCCTGTGGGGTAACGCCCGTCACCACAGCACGGAGCTGATGAAGACGAAGGCCCACTTTCAAAGTCTTTCTGTCTGAGGTTATGAGCTCTCTCCTCTCTCAGGTGGAGAGTTTGTCAAAAGCCGCCTGTCACACAAATCAGTGAGGACCGTAACTCACCGCCTCGCCTCAAATTCTTCTCATGTCCTCGGCAACTTCTGCAAGCATCGCTTTCTAAAGGAAGCATTGAAACTACAAGTCAGAGGAAGCTGCAGCGCTCTGGAGCAGCTCTGCTGGGTGTGTGAGGCTGTTCTTATTGTCTTTACACAACATCTACACAACTATACAGTAGCTTATGCAAACAGACTAAAAACAACATTTTGATATTCATAAATATATATCTTAATCAGGCATATTCATTTAGTCGCTGTCATAGCTCACCGTGCCACCTGCCCATCAAACTAACATTCATACTCATTCATACAGATGAGGGCTAAGTGTCCGAGGACACACCGACATGGACCAGTGGAGCCGGGGAGGATAACATCTTAACAAAATAAACAACATAAATCATTGTCAATCAATGCTGATTACATCTGATTATGACACACGATGATGCTGATGATGCACCCTGTAGACCAGTGATGCTCAGCATACGGCCCCGTGGGATCATTTCTTATTCACAATGAACATAATGATTTAGTTTTTCTATTTTGTGTAGAATAAGAAGCCAGAGTTCATTTAATAAGCAACGCTTGTGTATCGAGAACAAAGTCTGGGCGCTGAGTAATAAGTCAGTGAATTCTTTATTCAAAGTAAGATGAATTAATGTTTATCTATTTTTAGTTTTGCAAAAGTGTTCTCTGGACGGAGTAAGCTGAGCCTCCCTGGTGTTCATTACATTCTACTCTTCAGATTATACCTTGTGTGTGCAGTCGCAATACAGAAACACACCTATTTAACCCTTTACAGTGTACACACACTACACACACACTACACACACACGACACACACTACACACACTACACACACACACACTACACACACTACACACACTACACACACTACACACTACACACACTACACACACACACTACACACACGACACACACACTACACACACTACACACACACTACACACACTACACACACACTACACACACTACACACACACACACTACACACACTACACACACACTACACACACACTACACACACTACACACACTACACACACTACACACACTACACACACGACACACACGACACACACTACACACACTACACACACACTACACACACTACACACACACTACACACACTACACACACACTACACACACACTACACTTACACTACACACACACTACACACACACTACACACACACTACACACACTACACACACACTACACACACTACACACACACTACACACACTACACACACTACACACACTACACACACTACACACACGACACACACTACACACACTACACACACTACACACACACTACACACACTACACACACTACACACACTACACACACTACACACACACTACACACACACTACACACACAACACACCCACACACCCACAACACACACACTACCACACACTACACACACACTACCCACACTACCCACCTACACCCACACACACCTACACACACACTACACACACACACACACACACCCACACCCACACACACCCCACACCACACACACACACTACACACCACTACACACACACACACACACTACACCCCACACACACACACACACTACACACACTACACACACACTACACACACACTACACACACACTACACACACACTACACACACTACACACACACACACACACTACACACACTACACACACACTACACACACTACACACACTACACACACTACACACACTACACACACTACACACACACTACACACACTACACACACTACACACACTACACACACTACACACACTACACACACACTACACACACTACACACACACTACACACACACTACACACACTACACACACTACACACACTACACACACTACACACACTACACACACACTACACACACTACACACACACTACACACACACTACACACACTACACACACACTACACACACTACACACACACTACACACACACTACACACACTACACACACTACACACACACTACACACACTACACACACACTACACACACTACACACACTACACACACTACACACACACTACACACACTACACACACACTACACACACACTACACACACACTACACACACTACACACACTACACACACTACACACACACTACACACACTACACACACTACACACACACTACACACACGACACACACTACACACACTACACACACTACACACACACTACACACACACTACACACACTACACACACTACACACACTACACACACACTACACACACTACACACACTACACACACACTACACACACGACACACACTACACACACTACACACACTACACACACACTACACACACTACACACACACTACACACACTACACACACACTACACACACTACACACACTACACACACACTACACACACACGACACACACTACACACACTACACACACACTACACACACTACACACACTACACACACTACACACACACTACACACACTACACACACACTACACACACTACACACACTACACACACACTACACACACACTACACACACTACACACACACTACACTTACACTACACACACTACACACACTACACACACACTACCCTTACACTACACACACTACACACACTACACACACACTACACACACTACACACACTACACACACTACACACACTACACACACTACACACACACTACACACACTACACACACTACACACACTACACACACTACACACACTACACACACACTACACACACTACACACACTACACACACTACACACACACTACACACACTACACACACACTACACACACTACACACACTACACACACTACACACACTACACACACTACACATACACTACACTTACACTACACACACTACACACACACTACACACACTACACTTACACTACACTTACACTACACACACACTACACTTACACTACACACACTACACACACTACACACACACTACACACACTACACTTACACTACACACACTACACACACTACACACACACTACACACACTACACTTACACTACACACACTACACACACTACACACACACTACACACACTACACTTACACTACACACACACTACACACACACTACACACACACTACACACACTACACACACTACACACACACTACACACACTACACACACACTACACACACTACACACACTACACACACTACACACACTACACACACACTACACACACTACACACACACTACACACACACTACACACACTACACACACTACACACACACTACACACACTACACACACACTACACACACTACACACACTACACACACACTACACACACTACACACACACTACACACACTACACACACACTACACACACACTACACACACTACACACACACTACACTTACACTACACACACTACACACACTACACACACACTACCCTTACACTACACACACTACACACACTACACACACACTACACACACTACACACACTACACACACTACACACACTACACACACTACACACACACTACACACACTACACACACTACACACACTACACACACACTACACACACTACACACACTACACACACTACACACACACTACACACACTACACACACTACACACACACTACACACACTACACACACACTACACACACTACACACACACTACACACACTACACACACTACACACACTACACACACACTACACACACTACACACACACTACACACACACTACACACACACTACACACACTACACACACTACACACACACTACACACACTACACACACTACACACACACTACACACACTACACACACTACACACACTACACACACTACACACACACTACACACACTACACACACTACACACACTACACACACTACACACACACTACACACACTACACACACTACACACACACTACACACACACTACACACACTACACACACTACACACACACTACACACACTACACACACTACACACACTACACACACTACACACACTACACACACTACACACACTACACACACTACACACACACTACACACACACTACACACACTACACACACACTACACACACTACACACACACTACACACACACTACACACACTACACACACTACACACACACTACACACACTACACACACACTACACACACTACACACACTACACACACACTACACACACACTACACACACTACACACACACTACACACACTACACACACACTACACTTACACTACACACACTACACACACTACACACACACTACCCTTACACTACACACACTACACACACTACACACACACTACACACACTACACACACTACACACACTACACACACTACACACACTACACACACACTACACACACTACACACACTACACACACTACACACACACTACACACACTACACACACTACACACACTACACACACACTACACACACTACACACACTACACACACACTACACACACTACACACACACTACACACACTACACACACTACACACACTACACACACACTACACACACTACACACACTACACACACACTACACACACACTACACACACACTACACACACTACACACACTACACACACTACACACACACTACACACACTACACACACTACACACACTACACACACACTACACACACTACACACACTACACACACTACACACACTACACACACACTACACACACTACACACACTACACACACACTACACACACTACACACACTACACACACTACACACACTACACACACACTACACACACTCACTACACACACTACACACACACTACACACACTACACACACTACACACACACTACACACACTACACACACTACACACACACTACACACACTACACACACTACACACACTACACACACTACACTCGTATTTAAAACATGCTTCTCTCAGTCCTCCTCTTCTCTCAGTCCTCCTCTTCTCTCAGTCCTCTTCTCTCAGTCCTCTTCTCTCAGTCCTCTTCTCTCAGTCCTCCTCTTCTCTCAGTCCTCTTATCTCAGTCCTCTTCTCTCAGTCCTCTTCTCTCAGTCCTCCTCTTCTCTCAGTCCTCCTCTTCTCTCAGTCCTCTTCTCTCAGTCCTCCTCTTCTCTCAGTCCTCCTCTTCTCTCAGTCCTCCTCTTCTCTCAGTCCTCTTCTCTCAGTCCTCTTCTCTCAGTCCTCCTCTTCTCTCAGTCCTCCTCTTCTCTCAGTCCTCTTCTCTCAGTCCTCTTCTCTCAGTCCTCTTCTCTCAGTCCTCTTCTCTCAGTCCTCCTCTTCTCTCAGTCCTCTTCTCTCAGTCCTCTTCTCTCAGTCCTCTTCTCTCAGTCCTCCTCTTCTCTCAGTCCTCCTCTTCTCTCAGTCCTCTTCTCTCAGTCCTCCTCTTCTCTCAGTCCTCCTCTTCTCTCAGTCCTCTTCTCTCAGTCCTCTTCTTCTCTCCGCTGCTTCTCTGCATCATTGTCCCTGAAACAACCCATGATCTGAAGTTGACAGCTCATCAGAAGTGATTGTGCTCGGGTGTGACCGTGGAAACATTGTTTTGTTTTGAAGAAAGCACCGATGCACAACCGAGCGCTGAGTTGCAGCTTCCAATTATCATGTTTTGTCAGATTTAGGGGGGTCGAGGCTTCAGAGTGTCACGGGTCAAGTCTTGTTTATTCAGAGAGAAAAGAAAATACAGATGCAAGCAGACTGCATTTACTTTTCACCTCCTGAACCGAGCTCTATTGATCACACGTCACATTTCACGCTTTGGAATAACTTTGAATCCATCGCCGGCCTGTCGAGTTGTTGCCTTCATATCAACGTCCCCGGTGGCGTGAGGAGGTCCGTTTATAGATCAAACACGAACCACCTCGTTTAAAATGTAAAGTCTTTGAATTATAGGTCTCACATGCTCTCGTTTGATATTCATTAAAACCCGTCTACACCCATCTGGTATTAATAGAGCAGTTGTTGTATATGATGATTAAACTGTCTGCTGTGAACATATCTTTAGTTATCGTACAAAGAGATACATTTTCTCCTTTCCAACATCCAGCCACAACAAATCAGCAGAAACGAAACTCCTGTGATGAAAAATATGTTTTGGTTCTTTTTAAATACAGTTGCTTTTAGTTTCACGCCAAGAATATTTGATCGCTGCAATCAAAACCTGATTACTTTTCCCACTGAGTTTTAAAAGAGTGAAAAGGAGACGGAGCCTCGTTTAGAAAGAGGTTTCACTTTAGTTTTAGTTTATGCGCTCATTAAAATGAGAAAAAGAGCCAAGAAAGAAAAGAGGACAAGGGAACACAGTTATAAAAGACGTACGAGAAGACGATTGACGCTGACACACGGATGAGATCGGTGGAAAAACAACAAAATGCACGAATAACAAGTGAGCTAGCAGCATTCGTTCAAAGAGAGCGAGCGACAGAATAGAAGTCCTAATGATGTTTGTCGTGTTTGTGTGGGTTCGTCTGCATACGTGTGTTTTACTGCGTCCTCGTCACTGAGTGTGTGAGAGAGAACAGAAACACACACTTAGTGTTCACCATTGTTACAACTCCACTAACAACTATTCTTCTTCTTCTTCCTCTCTCTCTCCCTCTCTCCCTCCCTCCCTCTCCAGGCACCAGGATCAGCACGTTCACTCAGGCCGACCTGGTATCACGCAGCATCCAGTACGTCCACACCAGTGAAGAAGAGAAGCACGCCGACCAGTTCTCCTTCTCCGTGTCCGACGGGACTAATGAGGTGAATGAGGGCTCAATACTGGGGTCGATACTGGGGTCAATACTGGGGTCAATGCGGGGTCAATACTGGGGTCAATGCTGGGGTCAATGCTGGGGTCGATTAGGTTCAGTTTTTTCCAACAACGAAGGTGCGTTGAAGAACGTTTTCATGATACCTGGTGGTACAATGGAAATGATAGGGGACCCAGTGAGGTTCCTTGGGGAACGCCTTTATGAGAGTTCATTCGCACACAAAGCCCCCTTCCAAATCCACTTCATTTTACTCAAATTAAACCTTTGTTTCCTCAAGAACATCGGCAATTTGGAAATCAGTAGTAGAGGCAGACGGGCATGTACGTGATTTTGTGCATGAACATCTTTTAATAACAGAACCCCACTTGGCACGTCTGCGTCCCTCAGTTCTCATGATTATGAATTAGAGACAGGCAGTGTTTGTCCTCCACAAAGGCCCTTCAGACTGCTTTGTCGTTGGCTTTTTTTGTTTTGAGACCAACAAAGCCTCTTAGCCTGAAATAGAAACAAAGGGTCAGTGAAAGATTTCTGACCCATAGCGCAGTAATTACACTGCAGTATACAATGTAATTAAATAAATATATACCAAATCTAATGGACCCCAAGCTTTTAGAGTGGTGAGGAAGTGGCACTCCAGCCCCCAGCCCCCCCCCCCCCCTACAAAAGTTCACTTCATGCATAAATCTGGCTTGCTAATCCAGACTAATGAGGACCACAAGGACTTGAGTAAACATGTGAAAAAGGTCATCTGGCCTTCACGCCTGGCCGGCCCGCGGTGTGTGGAGGCTTTTGTTGCTGCCGCAGTGCTTCGTGTTTGTTAATAACCAGGTGTTCTGCATTAAAAGTTGAGTTTTATTGCTTATTAAAGTTAAACTTAAGCAGAATATTTAACTTGTGTGGTGAGATGGGATCGCTGAAGGGCATACACAGTTTCTCTTGTAACTGCAGCTTGTGCTATTGGAATCATGTCACCTGGAAGGGAGTGCATATCATTTCCTCACTTGACTGAAACCTAAAGAACAGATTTGATTTAATGTACTCGGCACTATTACTCTCATCATTGCTCTCATTGCGATACATTAAAATAGCTTGACGTGTCCTGGCAGGCTGTTGAAAACGTTTCCATTAGCTAAAAACAACAACCTTGTGCTGTTTGTTCAGATGATCCAATCGGCTTCAAGGTTCACATTCAGCCTGTCTTAGAATAATACACAGTACACACACACACACATGCACATTGTTAGAGTTACTGAAGTCATCCCTGAAGTGATTCCACTGTAAGTGATTTGGGACAAAATCCACAGTTCTCATTCTGTGCAGAGATGCATTCAGCTGAAGTTAATGTGAGGCTTCAGCAGTGTGAATACAAATCACGCATCGTTGCCTTTAGAGAGCGATGGAAGAAACACAACCTTCAAATTCAGAGAAAACTAAATGAACCCAAAAATACTTGTGGTGATAACTGTTTGGGGAAAGAGTTGCACGTCTACGTGGCCTCATGCTGTCCTGCGCATGTTGTCTCCAGGTGGCCCAGACGTTCTACATCACCATCAAACCAGTGGACGACTCGCTGCCTCTGCTCCAGGTTCCTGGCATGAGGGTCCAGGAAGGAGTGAGGAAGACCATCACCGAGTTTGAGCTGAAGGCCACAGATGCAGACACCGAGGTAGGACACACACATCTCTGAAAATCTCAAGCAATATACAGTATGTATATATATATATATTCATTATATTAACATCACAAACACTATTTCCTCCTCCGGCCTCAGATACTCTTACACTGCTGATCCCATCACTCCGCCATCTTCAGCGCTCTCCAGCAGCGCACTTATTTTGTGATTATTGTGATTTCCTATTGTCGCGTGGATCTACTTTCTCTGAACAACAACGCCGTCGTCTACTGCAACTAGAGACGGCCTTCAATTCACAGGAGGTCTTCTAAAAGCCCCGAAGGAGCTTAAGGAGCTGTTGGTTATACACGTTATGTTGTTCTCTAGAGAGGATTTCACACCGTGTGGTAGTCAGAGCAGCAAAGTAAATAAACTATAAACACAGAGCAGTAAATGGCGGCTTTAAAAAGAAACCCTCGATGTTTCTCAGTCTTCTTTCTTGCTAACACTTTGTCCAGGCGGAGTCCATCGTCTTCACCATCGTCCAGGCTCCTCGTCACGGCACCGTCGAGCGCACAAACAACGGGCAGCACTACCGGCAGACCGGCAGCTTCACCATGGACGACGTCTACCAGAACCGCATCAGCTACAACCACGACGGCTCCAACTCGCTCAAGGACCGCTTCACCTTCGGCGTGGCCGACGGCACCAACCTGCTCTTCATGGTGGAGGAGGACGGCAAGGAGGTGACGGCCTGTGTGTGTGTGTGTATGGAGTGTGTAGAGTGTATGTGTGTGTGTGTGTGTGTGTGTGTGTGTGTGTGTGTGTGTGTGTGTGTGTTTGTGTATTGACATTTTAACCACAACAGGAAGGCTAAATCTGCAGTTAGATTGTGTGTTGGTGTGTGTGTGAGGCAGCTTCCTGACATATTTATTACTTACTAGAAGATTGAATTAGCAGAGTTAGGGCACGTGTGTGTGTGCGTGTATGTGTGTGTGTGTAGGGGGGAGTGACTGCTCTGACCTTTTGATGACAGGAGGGGTGAATCAGCACTTTGTGTGCGTGTGTGTGTGTGTTCTTGTGCTTCTATCTTAGTGAGGACTAGTTGAACTATCGACCCGGGGAGGGACACGTTCAAAAATACCTTCTTTTTTTTCGAGAAAAGCCGTTTCTGGAGAGTGTGGACTTTAAAAAAGCTCTTTTTTTTTAAAGTGAGGACATTCGTTACAAGTGAGGACATTTTGAACAGTGACTATGTTGGAAGTCTGCTGAGAATTGTTGGAAATTTGGAAATTTTTGGAAACTTTGCACAAGTGTTCCAACAAGTTCAGAAGTGTGAAGTTTTTGAAAGCGAGTACATCTTTAAAGATTGAGGATTTTTTTTTTCGAAGGAGAAGCAGAGTTGTTTTTCCCTCACAGAATATTTCATTTGAGGCCTGTTGGGGTGAAACTCAAAAAATAAGTCTAAAAGCGTAGTTGCAGAAGTTTTTACTTCCTACCTGAAGATGATCTTATAATCCCATGTGGCTTCATTCACACATGACCTATTTGTGTGACCTCATGTGGTGAACTTCAAACCCCCCCCCAATTGACAAATGGACACAACCAGTGTCAGGGGGTCCGAGACCACTTGACGGACACTTCAGACCCCCTGAAAGCCTCAACAGCAAAATTTCGGGGGGACTCCGAAAACATAAGACAAATATTTGTCACTTCTATGTCTTTTAAAAGCTTACTGATGACCAGTAGTTTTTGTCGCTATTTTGCAGCACAGACAGCGAAAGCTACAAAGCTACAAAGCTACAATACTACGTGGTGAATAAGGTTCGTCTTGCCTTTGGGCGTCTACCGGTCTGATTGCCGGTTACGTGTTTGGCCACCGCAGCGTGTCATCGGGTTGAGTCTCTCCAAAAGTTGACTTCGTTAATACTTTTCGCTGCAAGGCTGCTTTTTTTTTTGGCATTCCCGATGGTCTCCAAAGCCTAAATGCACTACCCACATTCAAAACGCCTGATTCGTTGTGCATGTTTTCTGGTTTCTGGTCTAGAATGCATTAAACGAGGGTCCTCTCAAGTATAGAAGTCTACAAACATCTGTGTGTGTGTGTGTGTGTGTGTGTGTGTGTGTGTGTGTGTGTGTGTCAGCTTCATGGTGATAGTTATGAGCAAGCCTCAGGGTGAATTGTCTCCAGTGCTTGTCAATTTAGCCGCCCTCTCCCTCCTGTCACTACAAATAGTCCATATGATTAAACTGAATGACGGCAGACAGGTATTGATATCCCCAATCACACACACACACACACACACACACACACTTCTCAGACGTGTGTTCATTATCTTCCGATTGCCTGGAGACATTTGGCTCAATGTTCACACGTGTTCTGCAGCTCAGAAGTCGGTGTGTTGCATTAATGTTTGAGGTGAGTTTTCTCCCACCGGAGCTGCTGTGTGATTAAATAATGAACGAGCCTCCTATAACACCTTTTGGATGAACGCATTCTTCAAATGGCACGTTGGCCATACTTTGGCCTTCGCGGCATTTGTGTGATGACTGGATGTTCTTTCTGTATTCCCTCTTGGAGCTCGGAAACAAAGACGTAACCGGTGATGTTGGAGCAGTTTATTATTGCAGCTCGAAGGGATGAAAATAATCCATAAAGTAATAACCTGCCGTGCTTGTTGTTTTCCACTGTGATATTCAACCTAAATCCAGTTCATGAGAACTTTTCCATTTTTGAAAAGTTGTTCTTACTTTAGGTAATAATAATAATTTGTATTAAGTAGATATTATTAGTATATATATAGTATATATTATTATTATACTTTTCAAAACAGGTGTTAGAAAGTGCTTCACAGGACATTTGAATACAAATGTCCAGAACACTGTTTCTGCAGCCAGATGTTGCTGCTGATGTGTTTTAATGTTTATTCACCTCTACTGTGTTTGGATTGAAGCAGTAATCTGAGGGACAGATATCCCAATAAAACTACTTGAATAGCCAGAGACCACCAGGAATGATTGAGATTTTGATGTTTGGATGAAGTGCGAATGTCGGGAATAAAAATGTGTTTTGTGACTGGCCATTCCATTCTTCAAAGACACCTTCTCTATTTCAACTCTTCTTGGCTTCCCAGATCGTGACGGCCGCCCCGCAGAAGTTTAAGATCGATATTCTGCCCGTTGACGATGGCACGCCGCGTATCGTCACCAACCTGGGACTGCAGTGGCTGGAGTACATGGACAACAAGGTACAAGTCTGTCCTCTACACCAACGTCTGCAGACAGACTCTGTAGTCTTTGATGGTGATGTTTAATGAGCTCAGTGATGGAGAACAACTTTCTGATTACTCTTTCAAATTACCATAGTAAAGCATTGCATATTACAATACTCCCTTCCTGCATATTGGTTTCCAGTAGAAGAAAAAGTAGGAGGTGTAAATGAGCAGGAGGCTGGATGATTACTGTACGGGCCTGCCGGGCACAAGGGGCCAAAGAGGTCTGTGGGGTCCTTGGGCCAGAGCCTCTGTTTGAAGTGACTGTAACATGTCTTATTGGAAAGAAAAATCAAATGACCACAAAGACACACGAAGCAACCACAAAGAGACACACAACAACCACAAAGAGACACACAACAACCACAAAGAGACACACAACAACCACAAAGAGACACACAACAACCACAAAGACACACACAACAACAAAGAGACACACAACAACCACAAAGATACTACAAACTACAAAGGAACGCAAACATATCACAGAGATGCAAAACCACCATAAGGAGACAGAAAATAACTACAACAGGACACAAAACTGTCACAAAGAGACATAAAACGACTACAAGAAGAACACAAAATAACTACAACTGATTGCAAAAACAACATAAAAGACTCACTAAACAACCGCAAGGGACGTGATCCACGACAAAGAGACACACGAGGAATACAAAGGAGCCAAAATTATCACAAAGAGATGCAAAACAGCCACAAAAACAGTCTAAACAACCACAAGGAGACACAAAGCAACTAAAGAAGACGAATGTTAGTGTCTCTTTTCTCTTTCACTCTGGGGTTCTTGCTCCTATGTAGAGGAGGTGGGGGCCGTTTAGGATGTCTGTCCCCAGGGGCCCGTTGTCTCATAATCCGTCAATGGGCAGGAGGCATATTAAACGTGTCTTTGTGACTGACAGAAGGGCAAAGAGAAGCTCCATCACTGTTTGCTCACCATGTGTAGTCCACTTGCTCCCCCTGCTGGTCCAAACACCTCGACACAATGAAACCAACAGTTTCTATCGCAGGCATTGTAAAAATGTCCCTGTGGAGGATAAAAGAGACACATCTGAATTTCTACAGTGAATAAAAGATACTAGGAGATATTTTCTTTCTAGGTAAAGTCTGTGGTGCAACAACTACAGTGTGATGTTTAATCTAAAGAGTGTTTCACGTCCATCAGGCCACCAACCTGATCACCAAGAAGGAGCTGCTGACGATGGATCCGGACACAGACGACGGACAGCTGCTTTACGAAATCACCACGGAGCCGAAGCTCGGCTTCCTGGAGAGCAAGCTGAAACCCGGCACCGCCGTCACCTCCTTCACACAAGGTACTCCAGCTCTCTGGACCGGGGTTTGTGTGAAAGGTAGTTCAAAGTATCCCTTGAAATCATAGACTGTATATAAGTAGTAGACGTAGTCATTGTGATGTCACTCATTGGTTTTGTGGGCTGATGTTTTGAAGCCTCAAGTTTGGCATCTTGGCCGTCGCCATCTTGGTTTTTGCAACCAGAAGTGAACCAAGAGGGAGGAGCTAAGTACAACCGAACAATAAATAAAGACATATGTTACAATTAACTTTCACAAACTAAACACACTGTGAAAGACGAAAACACGGACGAATCCCAGACCGGACATCGTAGTGGTAGAGACCTGTCAATCACAGTAAGCCCCGCCCTAAAGCATCCCCTGCTTTATGGTTTGTTTGACTCTAAATGGACCATAATTTACTAAATGAACATCATGCTGTATTGAAGAAGACTTGAAACTATAGATTGAGACCATAAACTCATGTTTACAATGTTTACTGAGGTAATAAATCAAGAGAGAAGTAGAGTCATTTTCTCATAGACTTCTATACAACCAGAGGAGTCGCCCTCTGGTGGACATTAGAGAGAATGCAGCTTTAACACATGAAGCTTTGGCTTCACTTTTCAGAGTTGTTGTTCATACAGATTGACTTGTTGCTCCTTTTCCCCGTCACTCTGTGGTGAGCGATTATTTCATGTTGTGACCCTTTATCCGGGTTAATGTTCTAACTGGGACTTTGCTTCATTTAACAAAAACTTAACCCCTCACGTCCCTACCGGTCCTCTCTGTCTCCTCCTCACTGAAAGTTTTCTTCAAAGGCACCTCAGCAGCCATGTTTGTTTTTATACGTTTTTCTAATTTGCAGTTTGCGTCAGCAGTGTTCTCATCATGAGGCTGCTTATCTTCACCTCTCGGCTGCAGCCAGGGATCAATGTCAGCCTGCTTTTAGTGAAATGTTGATCCCCGAGGCTGAAGGACTTTGATGTGCTGCATCACTCTCCATTCAGGAGCTTGTAAACATCAAGATGTTTTTTTGCCATTTGATCCTCTTTCCTGTTCATCGCTGAACTTCCTGGAGGTCATTTCATCTTTGAAGCTCGAGGACTCTCGTCCTTCTTTTGTCTTTCGGCCCTCAATTACAAAGTAATTGCTTTTCTCCGACCTCCTCTTGGAAGCTTTAAACGAGACGTCAACTGTTCTTTATTTCTCTGAAGTCGTGGGAAAAAGGCCAGAGGCTGCAAATGATATGGAATCATTATTTCCCAGCGATCTTCTTATACAGATTGGATCCCTGTAGGGACAGTCAGGTCAGAGCGACATCAGGGCTATTTATCTTTGTCACAAATTAATCCGGCAACTATTTTCTCTATTAATCAACGAATCAGTAAGAAAATAGTGAAACATGTTGACCTTCTTTCATTTGATGACTTTTAATACTACACTTTAACCAGACAGAACAATTAAAGACCAACAACAAGGAAAACCTAAAAAAAAGATACGAAGAAAAACAACTGAATCGGTGAAATGAAAGTAATTAAATGTGTGATTGTTATTAATGTGACCCTGGTCTTTTGCAGCTGATATCAACCTGGGTCTGATCCGCTACGTGCTGCATCAGGACAACGTCCAGGACACCGTGGACAACTTCAAGTTCCTGGTCAAAGACAGCAAACCCAACGTGGTCAGCGACAACGTCTTCCACATCCAGTGGTCTCTCATCAGCTTCGAGCACAAAAGGTCCGAAAAACAACATCTTATCTTCTTTTTCACCCCAAAATGAAATACATAAATAAATAAACCCGTCACTTATTTTTAATGATGCTTCCACAGCTACAACGTGAGCGAGAAGGCCGGCACGGTGGCGGTGACGGTGAAGCGAACGGGTAACCTCAACCAGTACGCCATCGTGCTCTGCCGCACCGAGCAGGGCGGAGCCACCTCCACCAGCAGCGTCGGGACCCGACCGGGCCAGCAGGACTACGTGGAGTACGCCGGGCAGGTAGCGGACAACGTCATGTTTTAAGCTTAAATCCTCTAAATTATACAGTTTTTTTTAATTTGTCACCTTTTTTTTACATCCATCTTGTGAAGAAGATGTTTCTTATTCTCCGTCCTAATTGGTTTCATACACCGGCCATCAACATATCACAATCGTAAGCAGAAACTCGTATTGAACCGACGCCCCCGAACGTCCCCGTTGATTCACAGGTGCAGTTCGACGAGCGCGAGGACACCAAGGTGTGCACGGTGGTCATCAACGACGACAAGGTGTTCGAGGGGACCGAGAGCTTCCACGTGGAGCTGAGCATGCCGGCGTACGCGCTGCTGGGCGGGAACACGCGCGCCCTCGTCAACATCAACGACACCGAGGACGAGCCGACGCTGCAGTTCGACAAGAAGACGTACCACGTCAACGAGAGCACGGGCTTCATCCACGCGCCCATCGAGAGAAAAGGTTTCTGACGTCACTGTTAACCATTTAATCCCAACGTTTTATTTAAGGACTGTGCAGCCAAATGGTAATGCAGTTACATCAAGACTCCACTTTCTTAGTATTTGTTGGAATTTATGAGTCTATGAGTCCTGCATTTTACATTACACAACGTCAACAATAAATTATAGCAGATAACTTGTACTTCATGCACGAAACCCAAACGACACTCGTGTTTTAGTACAAACACAGAAAAAGCAGGTCTGGTGCAAACTTGTTTGACTGTGTGCTGTTTACTTTTAAAAGTTGCACATTTTAGAGCAATGCAAAAGTGCAGAAACATATGGAAGCCAACACATGACCCTCTCCTCCCTCCCTCTCCCTCTCCCTCTCTCTCCCTCTCTCTCTCCTCCCTCTCTCTCCCTCCCTCCCTCTCCCTCTCCCTCTCTCTCCCTCTCTCTCCCCCTCAGGCGACACCTCCAGCACCGTCTCTGCTCTCTGCTACACCGTGGCCAAGTCGGCTCAGGGCAGCAGCCTCCACGCTCTGGAGTCCGGCTCCGACTACAAGAGCCGCGGGATGTCCGGCGACAACCGCGTGGTCCTCGGCCCCGGCGTCAGCGTGACCACCTGCGACGTCAAGCTCATCGACGACAGCGAGTACGAGCTGTCCGAGGAGTTCGAGCTGGTGCTGTCGGACGCCTCGGACAACGCCCGCGTGGGAGACGTGACCACGGCCAAGGTGGTCATCGACGGGCCCAACGACGCGTCCACCGTCACTCTGGGGAACGCAACCTTTACCTTCAGTGAAGACGCTGGTATGAGACGCTATTTAGATGTCATTGCGTAGCTGTGTATATAAGAAGAATTGAACAAAGGCATTGAACCGTCAGCATAAGTAGTCACAGCGGAAAATTGCGACTTTGTGACTTAAATCCCTTTAAGATTGCAGAGCAGACTTCTCACCCTGAACCCTGATGTTCACAAGAACTCGTCTTTAGTTTGTCATTATTCTCACAACAGGAACAATAGAAATACTGGTGCTGCGTCAGGGCAGTGACCTGTCCTCTGTGACCTCTGTGTGGTGCGCCACCCGGCCTTCAGACCCCCCCTCCGCCAACCCCGGGGTCGACTACATCCCCAGCTCCAAGAAGGTGGAGTTCAAACCTGGAAGAACTGAGGAGGTGAGGACAGACACGTCTCACTCACAGGAGAAGCTCGTTAGTTACAAGATGAATATCTTTCATCGTTCACATGTACAGTGTCGTATATATATAATAACCCAGAAAAGAACTAACCTTCCTAACACCTTCTTCTCCACAGACCTGCAGTCTGACCATCATGGACGACGTCCAGAACCCGTCCATCGAAGGATCCGAGTCCTTTGTGGTGTTCCTCAGTTCTCCTCAGGGTGCCGTCCTCCAGGAGCCCTACGAAGCCAACGTGGTCATCACCGACACCTTCCAGGACAGTACGTGGCACACGGGAACGTCACATATCACGCTTTTCATTGGAGGCTCCTCACGAACCTCGCATCACAGCCATCTTCCCCCTCTCTCTCAGTTCCCAGCATGCAGTTTGAGAAGAGCGCCTACACGGTGAAGGAGAGAGACGGCGTCCTGCACATCCCCGTCATCCGGACGGGTGACCTGTCCTTCAAGTCGTCGGCGCGTTGTTTCACTCGCACCATGTCGGCCATGGTGATGGACGACTTCGAGGAGAGGAGGAACGCTGACGAGTCACGCATCACTTTCCTCAAAGGAGAGAAGGTAGAATCTAGTCCAACGTGTTCTTCTGAAGTGGATTAAGTCTGTTTGTATGTTGTTGGTTTCTTTAAATGTTTGTGTGTTTGCTTTCCAGGTGAAAAACTGCACCGTTGTCGTCAACGATGACTCTGTTTTTGAGCCCGAAGAGGAGTTCCAGGTGCATCTTGGGACGCCGCTGGGTGACCACTGGAGCGGTGCCATGGTAGGCGCCAGCGACATCGTCACCGTCACCATCACCAACGATGAAGATGGTAAGAAGTCACAACAAGATAGTTTACTGGTGGAGAGATTTAATGCTGAACTACTGCGGCTCCTCGGTACACCTTGATGATAATACTCGTATACTGTAGGTACAACAAGATGAAACAAATTCAGTCTAATCCATCAACCTTATTGATCAAATACTAAAAACAACTCTCAGCGTTGCACAATACAGTTCAACACCTCTTTAAAACACTTCATTAAGATGGTTTCTGCATCAGTTGTATGTAGATGGTACCTCATAAACATGCAGCTCTCTGTGCGTTACTAGTTAGTACCCATAATACCATTTAGTATGTCCCAATACGTAGTACGTCAAATGAAGTATGCCAAAAACACCAGGATGTCCTACTACATCCGGTCAAATGTTGCAGTATGCAAGAAGCCAGCATCCTTCTCTGGCTATTCTGACCCACAATCCTTTGCACAGCGGATATATGAGCAAGAGGGTCAAAGTTCAAGGTGCCACGTTATGAGGAAGTCACAATTGAATGAATACTGCATGTAACTTTGTAAGAGAACACGTACTAAAAACAGAGTAAAAGTATGCAATCTGGAGCGCAGCTTGTCGTCATGTACAGTACGACCACCAGAGGGCAGCACTGTGACCTCCTCCTCCTCCTCCTCCTCCTCCTCCTCCTCCTCCTCCAGCTCCCACCATTGCGTTTGAGCAGGCGTCCTACCAGGTCAGAGAGCCTCCCGGTCCCGACGGCATCGAGGTGCTCAACATCAAGGTGATCCGTGGGGGGGATCTGGACCGGACCTCCAAGATCCGCTGCAGCACCCGCGACGGGTCGGCCCAGTCCGGGATCGACTACAATCCCAAGAGCCGAGTGCTCAAATTCCCCCCTGGTCAGTGCGGAAAGTTTAGCCTTAAAAAGAGATTTCTTCTGTGAGTGTTTTTGTAAAGCTCAGGTCCAAACTTCTTCTCTGCAGGGATGGACCACATCCTGTTCAAAGTGGAGATCCTGTCCAACGAGGACAGGGAGTGGCACGAGTCCTTCTCGTTGGTCCTCGGCCCCGACGACCCCGTGGAGGCCGTGCTCGGGGAGATCACAACGGCAACGGTGACCATTCTGGACCAGGAGGCTTCGGGCAGCCTCATCCTCCCCGCCACGCCTATTGTGAGGAAATGTTCTGACTTTAATCAGAAGAGATTCATTCAGGAGTAACTCAGATGTGATTTCTATAGGAAGAGAATGTCACCACTTCAAGGAGCATGCTGGGTAGTGGAGTAGCCTCAGGCCCTAGCTGGGTTAGCTTAGCTTCCATCTAGACTCTCCACCCCTCTCCTCCTCGGGGGCGGTTTGGTGACGTTTGGTCCGGTAGGTCTGACTGGTTGGTCGGCCGAGTCCGCTGCACGTCATCCACACGCTTCCTTCTCAAAACTCCAAAACAGCAGCAGGGAACTGGCTTTTATTTTACATTCATCCTCCATTTGTTGAGATAAAAAAAGTCAAATTCCAAGAACTAAAAGAGTCCCTCCTTCCTCCTCAGGTGGTCTCCCTCGCCGACTACGACCACGTCCAGGAGGTGACCAAGGAAGGCAGCAAGAAGACGCCGTCGCCGGGTTACCCTCTGGTGTGCGTGACCCCCTGTGACCCCCACTACCCAAAGTACCCCGTGATGAAGGAGCGCTGCGAGGAGGCCGGCATCAACCAGACCCAGGTCCACTTCTCCTGGGAGGTGGCGGCGCCCACCGACACCAGCGGCGCCCGGTCCCCCTTCGAGACGGTCACCGACACCACCCCGTATTCCGGCGTCAACCACATGGTGAGTTGGGATCTCGCTGGAAAAAAGGACTAATTCAGCTTCTCTCTCTCTCTCCTTTCAGTCCCTCATGTCTCCTCCTCTCTCTCTCTCTCAGGTCCTGGACAGCATCTATTTCAGCCGCCGCTTCCACGTCCGCTGCGTCGCTCAGGCCAGAGATAAGTCGGGTCACCTCGGGACGCCGCTGAGGAGCAACATCGCCACCATCGGCACAGAGGGCTCCATCTGCCACACGCCCGTTACCACCGGAACCGCCAGGGGCTTCCAGGCTCAGTCCTTCATCGCCACGCTGAAATACCTGGACGTCAAGCACAAGGAGCACCCCAACCGGTGAGAAACCTTATAAATCAGAGAAAACGTCTCGACCTAAACTTTAGATTTAGTTTGTTAATGTCTCTCTGTGTGTGTCCGTGTTTAGTATCCACATCTCGGTGCAGATCCCCCATCAGGACGGCATGCTCCCTCTGGTGTCCACCATGCCGCTGCACAACCTGCACTTCCTGCTGTCAGAGTCCATCTACAGGCAGCAGCACGTCTGCTCCAACCTGGTTACCCTCAAAGACCTGCAGGGTCTCTCCGGTCAGTCACGCAAAACACACACACAGCATCACAAATACCAGGAATCCTAAACATCAAAGCAGAAAGAGTGTTGCATTATAATACACCTTGATTAGATCTTTGTTTAAAAGTAAAAAGCTTTGTGACTTTGGAACAAAGTGTTTTTAGATCCGTCTCAGCTAATACGAACGTTCCTCCCACAGAGACGGGTTTCCTGGACGACGTGTCCTACGACAGCATCTCTCTGGGGCCGGGGTACGACCGGCCCTACCAGTTCAACCCCAACGTCCGGGAGGCCAAGAGCATCCAGCTCTACAAGCACCTCAACCTCAAGAGCTGCATCTGGACCTTTGACGCCTACTACGACATGACGGAGCTCATCGACGTCTGCGGCGGCTCCGTCACCGCCGATTTCCAGGTACGGAAGAACAGTCGGGGGGGCGGTCGCTGCACTTAAAGCTGGTCAAAGTGATCAATTAGAACTATTAAGCTTCATAGCAGACACGTCGACGGAGTAGCTTTTCAACCTGATCCTACCAGGTGGCAACCTCCAGGTCTGAAAAGTGAAGCCAACGCTTCATGTGTTAAAGCTGCATTCTCTCTAGTGTCCACCAGGGGGCGACTCCTCTGGTTGTATAGAAGTCTATGAGAAAATGACTCTACTTCTCTCTTGATTTATTACCTCAGTAAACATTGTAAACATGAGTTTATGGTCTCAATCTCTAGTTTCAAGTCTTCTTCAATACAGCATGATGTTCATTTAGTAACTTATGGTCCATTTAGAGTCAAACAGACCATAAAGCAGGGGATGCTTTAGGGCGGGGCTTACTGTGATTGACAGGTCTCTAACACAGCTTCTGTCCGTGCTTTCGTCTCACAACCTTAACGTCGCCATCTTTGTTTTGGGCCGTGGCCAATGTGTTAATTGTAACATTTTGGTTGCCTAAAAGTGACTTATTCAGCCTTTGGTTGTACTTAGCTCCACCCTCTTGTGTCACTTCTGGTTGCAAATAACAAGATGGCGACGGCCAAAAACCAAGATGGCGACAGCCTAAAACTTATATTTCAAGCTGCAATGATATTTGTCTTCAGATGAAACTCTCGATAGAAAAAGTAGATTTTTGAATAAGATATTCTGTATAAAGTCAGCTCTAAAAAGTACTCAGACCCTGATCCAACAACAACCAACATTAAATGGTGCCGTTGCTCCTCCAGGTCCGGGACTCGGCCCAGTCCTTCCTGACGGTGCAGGTTCCTCTCTACGTGTCCTACATCTACGTGACGGCGCCGCGGGGCTGGGCCTCTCTGGAGCATCACACCGAGATGGAGTTCTCCTTCTTCTACGACACCGTGCTGTGGAGGACGGGTCAGAACCAAACACCGTTTAATCTCTTTATGAGCAGATCGTGATGCAAAGTCACTGCAAGTCTCTGTTTGTGCATTTCTTCTGGATCCACGAGCACCTATTTCAGTTTAAACAAATCTAGAGTCTCAATCAAGTGATTCTGAGAATATTTAGTGCTTTTAAAACTATTAAGACTCTTAAATATTTCCATTTATATACTAAACGTGTCAAAATATGTATTTGTGTATATTGTGGTTGGGTCCCACATTACTACTAATAGGGTAAAAAAATTAACTAATCGATATCACCATGAACCTTCCCCAGTTCATTACTCACATTAAGACGATTGTTTTTTGTGTTACAAGTTTTCTAAAATATTATGTTTAAATATGCAAATGAGGTATCTAACAGTAACTTTTTGGTGAATTTAGGATAAATCTACAGACACAAATAGACAAAGCAGTAAAGTAAGAACCAGTAATGTAGAGGAGCATTTGGTTTACAAACACCTGACTCGTCCTGTGAAATGATCCTGTCAGTGATCTGACCTCTGACCTCTGACCTCTCTGCCTGCAGGTATCCAGACTGACAGCGTCCTCTCAGCCCGACTGCAGATCATCAGGATCTACATCCGAGAAGACGGACGACTGGTGATCGAGTTCAAAACCCACGCCAAGTTCAGAGGTGCGTTCACGACGTCCGCCGACACCTTTCAGACGTTAAGAGTCCCACAACAGTCTGTTTGCTGTTCTTTAGAAAGTTGTCTTATTGCTTAAGGTAAGATTTAGCGTTCTACTTCAGAGCATGAAAGAAAAACCTCACTTCTCCGTCTAATGTTGTCCTCCAGGTCAGTTTGTCCTTGAACACCACACTCTGCCGGGTCACAAGTCCCTCCTGATGGCTCCGGACCACCTGGGGGGCGTGGAGTTCGACATCCAGCTGCTGTGGAGCGCTCAGACCTTCGACTCTCCGTACCAGCTGTGGAGGGCCACCAGCTCCTACAGCAGGTCGGAGGAAGCTCACATTTCAGATTCAGAAAAACCTTACATGCAGTACGTGTTTTAAGTTGTTGGATCTCGTCAACGTTATAATCCTTTTGTGTTTGCGTCTCGTAACAGGAAGGACTATTCTGGAGAGTACACCGTGTTCTTGGTCCCCTGCACCGTCCAGCCCACTCAGCCCTGGATCGACCCCGGAGACAAACCTCTGTCCTGCACGGCTCACGCTCCGGAGAAGTACGCTCCCTCACGTGTTCTCAAAGAGCCTGGTGGTGCATTGTGGGTAAACAGGACAGTTAAAGGATCAGCACTTAAAACTGTCTTTGTTTTGTTGTCCGACAAGGTTTCTGGTGCCGATCGCCTTCCAGCAGACCAACCGGCCCGTCCCCGTGGTTTACTCCCTCAACACGGAGTTCCAGCTGTGCAACAACGAGAAGGTGTTCATGATGGACCCCGCCACCGCCGACGTCGCCATGGCCGAGATGGACTACAAGGGAGCGTTCTCCATGGGTATGAGGAGAGAGACACAAAGTGTCCTGCTATGAGTTCTTAAGAAGTTCTGCACCAAGACAATCATTTAATTTACGTCAGAAGGTTTGATACTTTATGCACATTGTCCACTAATAAAATATAAAAACGTGTCCCTCTGCCGCCCCCTGCAGGTCAGACTATGTACGGCAGGGTGCTGTGGAACCCCGATCAGAACCTGAACGCGGCCTACAAGCTGCAGCTGGAGAAGGTGTACCTCTGCACCGGCAGGGACGGATACGTTCCCTTCTTTGACCCCACGGGGACGCTGTACAACGAGGGGCCGCAGTACGGCTGCATCCAGCCCAACAAGCACCTCAAGCACCGCTTCCTGCTGCTGGTACGGACGCTAACGCTGACTTTACTGTGGCGCTATTCATTATGTCTGATAGATCGTCACAGACACCATTATTAGATATTAAATAGGTTCATATTACATATTATATAGGGCTGAGATAACATCTTAACGTCTGTATGAACAAATACAGATGATTTTATTACCCTAAAATAAACATAATGTACATTTACATTGCATTAATCCGTCAGTAATACAGTTCTCACTCTCTAATTCATTCATTTTCTTTGTACCTGTTAATGTTATTATTATTATAATAAGATGTTTATTGTTAGAAACCGTTATGAGTCAAAGTAAAAAGAGAACTTTCTAGTTTTTCTTTTGATTTCTTTGCTTCAGACGACCTACAATATCCTTCATGTTCCTGTAATGGTATATCTGTGCACAGCAGGCTGACACACCCCGACACACACACACACACACACACACACACACACACACTGTTGACCTCTTTTTTTTGTATTTCCTGCCTCACCAGTCTGACCAGTCTACTGACTCTCTTCACCATGTAAATGATCTCTCTGGTGTCTTTTTGTTGTTCACAAACCGTCGTCATGTGAAGCAGAAACACGGCTTTAATACATTTGTCCTTCATCTACACTTCACTACCATTCTTTCTTGAATGCCTCATGAGTTACTGGTTGAATGTATTTGTAGTATTTGTAACTTCCATCAGATTGGAATCTGACTTTTATAAAGAAACACAAGTTTATTTTTGATCATTTTCTCTCTGCAGGATCGTAAACAGCCGGACGTTTGTGACAACTTTTTCCACGACGTTCCCTTCGAGGCTCACTTCGCCTCGGACGTCCCAGAGCTGCAGACGGTGGCAGCCATGCCGGGCGTCGACGGCTTCACCATGAAGGTCGATGCTCTCTACAAGGTGTGTGTGTGTGTGTGTGTGTGTTGAGATATTCAGTCTTTGTGATTGAATGGACGTAGATTTAAACCAGGCGGCAACTTCCTGCTCTGAAAAATTAAACCGATGCTTCATGTGTTAAAGCTGCATTCTCTCTAGTGTCCACCAGGGGGCGACTCCTCTGGTTGTATAGAAGTCTATGAGAAAATGACTCTACTTCTCTCTTGATTTATTACCTCAGTAAACATTATAAACATGAGTTTATGGTCTCAATCTCTAGTTTCAAGTCTTCTTCAATACAGCATGATGTTCATTTAGTACATTATGGTCCATTTAGAGTCAAACAGACCATAAAGCAGGGGATGCTTTAGGGGCGGGGCTACACAGTGATTGACAGGTCTCTACCAGAGACGTATACGGCGTCTCTACGTCACTCCTCCTCAGTCCAGATATGATTACTTCTGTTCATTGGTTGCAAAAAAGCCGAGATAAATGTAGTTTATTTTCATCACTTAACTCCCCAAAATCTAATTGAAAATGTTAAAGTATCTATAAACTAGTTTCGACCTGATTACGTCCTTAATTTGTCCGTCTATCTATGAAGGACATTCTTATCTCTTTGGAGAAGCTAACGAACACTAACATTGAAGCTCCTTCACCTGCTAACGCCCTCCTTCCTTCTCTCTCTCTGTTGATTGACAGGTGGAGGCGGGGCACCAGTGGTACCTGCAGGTGATTTACGTCATCAGTCCGGAGTCTCGCTCCGGTCCCAGGATCCAGCGCTCGGTGACCCACCTGCTGAGCCGCCCGCGACGCGACCTGGTGGATCGCAGCGGGCACCTGACGCTGGACGAGTCTCTGATCTACGACAACGAGGGCGACCAGGTGAAGAACGGCACCAACATGAAGTCGCTCCGCCTGGAGGCCGGGCCCTCCGCCTCCTTCAACGCCCACGTGGGCGGCTCGGTGGGCGGGGGCGTGGCCGCCGTCACCCTGCTGGTGCTGGTGCTGCTGGCCGCCTGCCTGCTGCTCCGCCGCTGCCGCCGGGCGGCCAAGAAGAAGAAGAGCAAGAAGGCGGAGAAGGTGTACGAGGAGTACCCGCTCAACACCAAGGTGGAGGTGTGCCTGGACAAGTGCATGGAGAAGAACTTCAGCACCAAACACTGCACCGTGAGGAACGTCAACGTGCTGAACCGCAACCAGGACGCCAACGGCAAGGCCAAGATCAAACAGGTCAACCTGGAGGTGAAACTCCACAACAACCTCCACGACGGCACCGAGGTCTGAGACACTGACGAGGAAGGGAAAGAGGAAAAGGTATTTTCTAAAAGAAAGTTTGTACTTAAGGAACGAGATGTTTTGTTCATGTATTTTTATACCACTTTGAAAAAGGGAAGAGCGTGACGGCTGCGCAGCGTTTTGGGCTACCTCAGGAATCAACAAACCACTCAGCTCCATCGTTCATCTCACCGTTCTACTTGACATTTACATCCTTTTATTTCTTTCTTTTGGCACCGTGACGGTGACTGGTAGCTCAGACACTGGTGATTGTTTGTTGGACAGAAAGAAAAACACTTCTCTGCTGTACGGAGTCGATCCACTGCTACTTAACGTCACTACTGTGGAGTCGTAGCCGGTTTAGAAGTCGTCGTGCTCTGTTTCTGCAGATACATTCACTCTAAAAACAGAAGAGCGACTTCTAACTCGGCTGCTTCTGCCTGCGTGAGAGAGAGTTGAGCACAGACGGTGTGCTGCTGGCTGCTGAGAGTGTAAATAACAACACAAATGAATGATACATATACAAGTGCAATTATGCCATAACTTGTGTTGAATCCTTCCCCTCATGAGCAGGAAGCATTAAAAAAAAACTATTTCAAGCCTTACTTAGAGACATTTGTACTGTCACGTTGAACAGATTCTTGTGTCAACACTAATTATTTGTATCATTTTGTCCGTACTGTTCTCTGATAGCTGCCAATATTAAGTGCCATGCAGTATTTATCCTCATAAACGAATCATCCAAAGTGTTTTCATTTCTTTTCCAAGAGCGATGAAAGACAGTGGACATTTTCCATGTGATTGTAATAAATCAGACGCCGGATAACAACCCCCCCCCCCTCCCCCGTCCACATGACTGAATGCTTTAGCCTTACTACTGTTCTAATGAGAATATCCACTTTTTAAAATGATGTATTTTATAATAATGTGTGTGTCTACCTGCCTTCGTTCCGCCCAAAGACACAAAGCCCCGCCCTTTATTTTCCTCTCATTTTTGTATTATGCTATTACCCTCTTATGTACCGTGTTACGCTCAGCTACTGATGTTCAGAGTTACATTCATGTTTTGAAGCGTGTGACACTGAGAGACGTCGACTCGTCTTTCTCTTCATGCGTCTCTCGGATCCTCTCGTCTTCTTTCAACTGTGTGCCTATCAAACCAACACGGGGACGGGAAACATTATGGGGAATAACCATATCTTTTTTTGGTGCTATCATTGTGTGGAAAATAACTACGATGCTATCAAACATGATGCCTGTATTTGGTGCCTTTTTTTAGTAATAAAAAAAAATGTTAAAAACCCCACGATTGTGTTTGTATTTAATGTTTATTTGTGATTTTTTTTTACTGTAGGATTTTGTACAAATATTTTAACATTTTGTGTCATTTTATGTGATATAAATCTCAAATGTGAGTATTTGAGTCATTTGCCGATGCTACTCATAAAGTGTGATCATGAAGTTTAAGGACAGAGACATTTCTTTAAATAGTTTTTACTAAAACTGACAAAATGTGCACTAGAATGGCTCATAAGTATTATAAACTTTACAAACACTAGAACAGTTAAATAGTAAACGCTAAGTTCATAAACTGAACAAGTGAAAAGTAAAATATGAAAAAAATGAACCATAAAATCTAATAAAACTGACGGTTGATTTAAACATCCAGATCATATTTCATATAAAGACTGATGTATAATATTATTTTTAGCAACAGGCCCCTCTAAATGTAGACATCTGAAATATCCGAGCGGTCCCTGAAGGCGACGCGTGCGTGTTCGCAGTGGGCGTGGCCAGGTGACTCCTCAGGTAGATATATCCGGCTTCCACAGATTGAAGGTGTGGTGGAACACTTTTCCGGTTCAAACTGAAATCCAGGTGAGGTTTACATTCATTTCTCTGACTCTCGCTAACTTATTGTCTTCTTCTGAGTTCATTTTGTTTCGTATTGTTGGTTTAAAAGCAGATAATTGAAGGTTTAGAGCAGAGGTTTGGACGCACGTGATTACTTTCGTCATTAACTCATTATTACCTGAGCAGAAACTGAACGTTTTCACACAGTGGATCTATTTTATTCACCGACAACTTGACGGTACATTTAAAATATGATTTGTTTCCTGTATTTTTAATATATTTCTTTGTTACATTTGGACACAGATGTGGTTTCAGAGCAGCTGACTTCACTAATGAGGCTTAATTGAGGCTGAAAGTTTTATGTTTTTTAAATATAAATGAGGCTAAAACTTTAAATATAAACTTTAAAATATAATCCAGTTACAGGCAGACAAAAAAAAAATCATACATCCTATAAATAATATATATAAAACTAAAGATATTAAAGTGCTCTAAAGTCATGACAGTAACTTACTACAGGACAGAGGAAGATTAGAGCCTTTTGTTAGAGGTAACTGACCTCTGACGTTTATTTCAATGACTCATAAACATTTATTTCCTGTATTTTTATTGTTGTAAAGATTTCAGTTTTGATATGCTGCCGATATCTAAAAATAAAAAGCCCAAAGTTATGCGGGTACATTTTTGAAAGATTGCTGTGAACTGGGAGAATTTTGGGGCAATTAAACATCAACAATTCTGGCTTCATTCTCAAGATTTTAAGTTTTTCTCTAAAGATCAATTGGATAATAAATGGTCACGTTAACAGAAGTCAAATTATTTTATTGTGACACTTGTTGCTATTGAGTTTCACAGGAACGCTAAATAATGTTATAAAATTAAATATACTGTAACACAAAAAACAAGACAACTATAAACTCACTGACCGACTCAACTAAACATTCTCTAACTCATCATGTACATGTATAGATGTTTATATATCCTACTTTATATGCAGAATGTACTAATATTATTGAAGGGATAACGCATAGTAGACACAATAGGACATAATAAACACAATAAATAACTTTGTTGTCCTTCAATCAAATTCCTTGTGTGTATATGTATATATACGCATACCAGGCCAATAAAGCAGATTCTTCTATAAATAGCTACTGTAAACTCTGTTTCATCATCATTGTATGAACACTTTTGAATTCATACTATTTTTTTGAATGGAGTTTGGTGAGAAAGAATAGAAGAACAGAGCTATCCACCATAAATAACAAAGAATCCTAACGATGAATGTGTTGTATTTTCCTCCAGAATAACTTCCTCTTGTTATCATGGCGTCTTTATGGGTAAGCAGAGTTCAGTCTTTTTATATTTAATTTATTTTACGATGAGGTTTTTGACTGATCGTACATTTTAAACTGTTCTGCAGGATGACTTGGACAGTCTTGTGAATTCCCCGTCCTCATTCACAGCAACAGTAGGTCCAGCTAAAACTTTTTTTCATTTATTGCACAAATGATAAAAGAGAGGAAAACACATGGAAACTGTCTCTTCTGCAGACTGGGGTGAGAGGAACCATCAAGCCCAAAGCTGACTTTGATGCAGGAGACGATGCTGTGGCTCTGAGGAAGGCCATCGAAGGACTCGGTACCAAAACACACAACATATTATATTGTTAAATATCTAATCTGTGGATACACAAATTAACACAACTCCAGTTACATGACAGGATATATTTTAGTTATTCCCACATTACAGTCAGCTGCTGTTGTATTTTGAGATTAACATAGTATGCTAAAGTTAGGATGCTAATGTCCTAAATATAACAATAATGATAATAATCAAATATGTTAATATGGACCACTTGTACAGTGGACACTTAAAGAAGTTTCATATAACTAGCTAACTAGTGTTAAAGACATAAATACAGCACAAAATGTGCTATATTTTGTGCTAATGCTAATTTAGCAGTGTTTGCAACATGTCGTGAACATATTAAAATGCTAATATTAGGATGTTGCATGTTTAGGATGTTGCTAAAAATCAAATAGCTGTTGGCTACGTGATAGCATTTATTGGAATGTTAACATGCTAACACATTAGCTTATTTTCTTGCTACACTTCCCTACAAAGCCAGAACTGCTTTTTCTTGTCTGTTAAGCCCATATAAATGATAAATTATGATAAAAACATATTATTTCTGTGAGGCGTTATAAAATAGTCACAGAGAGACAGCTAGACTGCTAATGCTAAAGCAGGAGCTATAACGTTAGAGGTAATATCAAGTGAAAGCTAGCTAGGGAGATAGCCACGGCTAGCCTTAGCTAAAGCTAAAACCAAGCTTGCTAACAAATTTGTCCCTTACTGCTAGTAAATGTGAGGTATACATTTTAATGAGCCAACTTCTTGATATAAGTTTGTAATTAATTAAATGAGTTGGTGTCTAAATCTAATATTGATGTGGAAAAAAACACAAACTTTAAACTTTTTATTTACTCCCTTTTTTTTAATTGTTTCAGGCACCAAAGAGAAGACTCTGATTGACATTTTGACCCATCGGAGCAGCGCTCAGAGGCAGCTCATCTGTGAAGCTTATCAGGAAGCCACTAGCAGAGTAAGAACACATCACAGCCGATGCTGTCATCCAGAGGGAATTACTAAACAAGTTGTTCAAAGCAGCTCAGAAAAGTCTAAAAGGCCAAATCCTAACAAAACAACCTTTTGCAGCAGGTGTTACTGATTGTTTGCATTAGCTCTTAGCAAGAAACTGTAGCCAATGTTACATTTAAGAAGTAAGAAAAATGAGTCTTAGTTTCTGTTTCTTTACTTTAAACTCGTCTAAAAGGTAAAAATAAGGCAGACTTTATACTCAACAGAACTATTATAATATTCTGAGTACCTGACACCTGAGATTATTTATTTTTTTATTGTGGAAGTTTCAGTTGCTTCACATTCTTTGCTTTAACACTTTATTAAATATCGTCTCGTGCAGCTTCAACATGTCAAACAGTTCTCATACTGTCGGTGTTGTGCTCTGCTGTGCAGTCGGTGTCCGGCTGTATTTGCATGGGTGTGTTCGTGTTTGAGAAGTGACGGGTTGTGTTTTACGTGTCAGACGTTGGTGGAGGACCTGAAAGGAGACACCACCGGGGACTTTGAGGCGCTGCTGGTGGCGCTCGCCACCCCTCCTGCAGCGTACGACTGCCATGAAGTGATGCGGGCCATGAAGGTCAGTTTTACACACTTTTATTAGATTTGTAAAACATGAATGTGTTCTTGCATTTAAGATTTATGGTTCAACCAGTTATTTTTAAGCAACTGAGCCATGAAATGTACTGTGAAGCTGCAACGATGAAGTGATGATTACGTTATTTGTATTGTTTATGAGGGACATAATGAAAGTTATTAATAAGGACAGACGGGATATCATTATCGTGGGTGAAGTTGTGGCTCATTAAATCTTCATGATGTAATAAAGGTGGTAAAGTAACCGTGTGACGTTTCAGGGAGCTGGGACGAACGACAGCGTCTTGATTGAAATCTTTGCCTCCAGATCGAACCAACAGATCAAAGCTCTCACCGACGTCTATCTGGAAGGTAAATAAAGCAAACGGCACGACGGTGAGCGTTTCTGAAAACTCAGAATCACGAGTGTGTCCTTTGATGTTTTTCTGTCACAGAAACGGAGAAGAAGTTGACCCTCGATATGAAGACGGAAGTCTCCGGAGACTTTTCCACAGCGCTGCTCCTCCTGGCCGAGGTTTGTCATCGCAATGCAAAGTAGAAACTGTGAAGAGTCGGTCCAGATATAGAATTCTATCTTATATAACTTACACAAGACCAGAACCTGTGATGAGAGACGGACGCACTCGATAGATAATATAGTAAAACCTCACAGTCTGGATGGAATGAAGAAGTTCTGGTGACACTTTCTATGATCCCCATGTCTATAAAGCATTCTAAATATAATGTGTTATAACCTGCTTATAGCGTGGTATAATTATAGTTATAACCACTCATAAATATTCATAATTCTTTATAACAATGATCGTAACACATAACAAAGTATTTTATAATGAATTAGAAGGGCACATATAATACTTCATAACTGCTGACGTTCTGTTTCAGTCGAAATACATTATAATATTTTTGCAATGCCTTATAACCACTGTTATAATGCATTATAATATGATTATAAGCGGCCATTGTTGGCTTTAAGTAAAGTAAAAACAATTAAATTAAATATTTGCAAGAAAACACACTAAACTTTACTTTTCAACTGTATCATTGCCGTTAAGCACAATAAATATTCATAATGCTTCATAACAATAATCATAACAGCGTTTTATAATGACTTATAGGGTCAAGTGTCGTATTACTTCATATTATTTGCTGGTCACTCGCTGACATTTCTTATAATGTGACTATAAATTAATGTTCATTGTTTGCTTTAAGTAAATTGATAAACATATCATTACATCTCTGCAAGAACACAAAATGTAAAATTTATTTGAATCTCTTCCCCTGAGATAATTAAAAACAATAAAAAAAGATGAATACATAGATGTATATAAAAAAAGATTAAATAATAATGGTTGGACATAAAACAAAGAGGAAAAATGACACAAAGGAGAGCGCGTATCTTTAATTGGGAGGGTGAACTCACTCCCTTAGTCACATTCGTCATCTGAACAGTCGTCATAATTACTCAACATAAAGGCAGAATAAACAAGTTCTGTTGGTTTGAACAAGGCGTGTCTGCACAGCAGGAGCTTGTAGAGTCAACAGTGAGTTCTTAGTTTATACTTAAAGTGTTTAAAGAGGGATGAAAATGCAGAACAGGGTGGCTGATGTTGGTTTTTAAATCATTAAATAAAGTTTTTGTTTTCAGGGCAAGAGGGACGAGAACACCACAGTAGATGCGGGGAAAGCAAAAGAAGACGCCAAGGTGCAGTTTGATGTTTGAACTTGATTCATAGTGTATGTGTGTGTGTATATATATATTTATATATATATATATATATAATCTGTCTCTCTTTATTCTACACAGACCCTCTACGAGGCCGGGGAGAAGAAGTGGGGCACAGATGAATCTAAATTTGTTGACGTCCTCTGCCAGAGAAGTATACCTCAACTGAGACAAAGTACGTCACAGCGTATATCGTTTAATCTAAACTACACTCGAGTTCTTACAAACAGAATGTAGAAGTGAGACTGTTTCTTCTGTGCAGCTCTTATTGAATACAAGAACATCAGTGGAAAGACTCTGCAGCAAAGCATCGAGGGAGAGATGTCGGGGGAGCTGGAGGAGCTGCTGGTGGCAATCGGTTTGTGCTCGAACTTTAGATTCTAACATGTTGTTTTAGACTTTAATGCCAGAAGTTTGTGGACTAAATCAGCAGCAGATCAATGTTCAACAGTCGCACATGGGAACGTCCACATACTTTTGGTCTTTGGTGCAGATAACCAAGAGTGAATTCACTGTGTTAGACGATAGACTTTATATCAGCTTTGTTTTTACCCGTTGCCAACGTTGTTTTTGGCTGTCGCTATCTTTTGCAACCAGATGGGACTATTGAATGCTGACTAAGACCTTTTTAGGCAACCAATATGTTACAATTCACCTTCATGAACTAAAAACACACTGTGAAAGGGTTTAATCTCTAAGACAAAAACAGACGACTCCCAGACCGGACAACGCCTTGGTAGAGACCTGTCAATCACAGTAAGCCCCGCCCTAAAGCATCCCCTGCTTTATGGTCTGTTTGACTCTAAATGGACCATAATGTACTAAATGAACATCATGCTGTATTGAAGAAGACTTGAAACTAGAGATTGAGACCATAAACTCATGTTTACAATGTTTACTGAGGTAATAAATCAAGAGAGAAGTAGAGTCATTTTCTCATAGACTTCTATACAACCAGAGGAGTCGCCCCCTGGTGGACACTAGAGAGAATGCAGCTTTAACACATGAAGCTTTGACTTCACTTTTCAGACCTGAAGGTTGATTATGTCTTTTTTTAAATCGAATAAATATTTGGCAACAAAACTGCACCTTTTCTCTTGTAGAAAAACATTACTTTGTATAAATGCTGTTTCTAACCACATTGTTGTTTCTCCTCCAGTGAAATGTGTGAAGAGCGTGCCGGCCTACTTTGCAGAACGCCTGTATGTGAGCATGAAGGTGAATATACTGTTTTTGCACATGTCTTAGTCGTGAATCATTGGACAAACAGGATCCACGTGCCTCTTTAGTTTTATGTTCTAGAGAGAAAAGTCAGCAGTACTAATGTAGGATAAGTGCAGGATAAATACGTGTGTGTGTGTGTGTGTGTGTGTGGTCAGGGTGGTGGAACAGACGAGGCGTCTCTGAACCGGATCATGGTGAGCCGGTCTGAGATCGACCTGCTGGACATCAGAGCCGAGTTCAAGAAGCTCTACGAATACTCTCTGCACTCTGCCATCAAGGTGAGGAAATATGAATGTATATATTATGTAATAACCGGTTGTTCCAGCTTAATGGGATCCTTGCATAGATTTTGTCTCCGCACAGTTTGCAGTAACATAAATTTCAGACGGAGTCTGATTGGTTTGGTTCTGAGGTTTCATGAGTCATCAGGTTTTAAAGAGTGATTATATTTGGCAAGCCACGCTGATATCTGTGAAGCCAAATATATATATTTAAATATGAATAACGCAGAAGACAAAAGACTGTTCGGAGACAAAATGACTAATCGGCTGAATAACTGTAGCTGTGAAATAGAACGGGGCCCTGAACACGTCGTCGTTTTACTCAAAAACAAAGTATTAATTGACGAGCGATTCGCCTTCGTGATTGGCTGTCGGGGTGTTTTCTATCCGCTCTCTTGTTCTGCTGCTTGTGGACGCTCAGGTGATTTAAAACAGACACCACACACACACACAATCCCATTAATTTGATTTAATCTATAATAATACATCATGCTTTATTGGCAGATTTTCATATTGTATTATCTGAAAAGTAACAACGGCTGTCGGATAAAAAGCATTTCCCTCTGATGTAGAAGTATTATGTAGCATCAAATGGAAATACTTGAGTAGCTGTACTTGGAGTACAGGTAGCGTTCCACCACTGCTGGTCGGTTCGGTGTGAACACTCTTTTTCTCCTGGCTTGTGTTGATGTGTCCTCCAGTCGGATGTGTCGGGCGTCCTGGGGGACTGTGTGGAGTCCATCTGTGGAGGAGACGACGATTAGATAACACCTGAGGTCCACCTGAAGAAGAAACCTGCTCCCTCTGTAACCTCTCTCTACTTTTCATCTTCAAACTAACAGATAATGACGACCGTGCTTATCATTAAAGATTTAACAACGTCAAACTGGAGATTTAATGTAACGTTCTGTTTTTGTTTCAGTCTGATTGCGGAGGGAAATATGAAAAGACTCTGAAAAAAATATGTGGAGGAAAAGATAAGTAACGTCGACATGTTAGAGGAAACGACTTCCTGAACTTGCACATGGACTTTATTTATTGGGGAAGGAACCAAAAAATATATATATTATGAAAAAAAGCAATTTTCTGTACCTTTTATTACATTCATGCTTTATTTGTGTTTGATAACTCTCCAAATATAGAAGATGACGGGACGGTAGAAGTAGCAGGAAGTAAAAAGTGACTTCTATGTGATAGAAATAACAAGTTCATCTCTATAATATAAGATAGACATCAACTCTGCATGTTTGTTCACTGTGTGAGAAAGGTGCAATTTAAACATAATGAATTAAAACATAAATGATGGAAATTTTGACTTTGAGTTTTTTGTTTTTCTTTTGTAATAGTTTCATAATTTACAGGTAACATCAATGAATACGTATCATTAAATGAGTTTATTAGGTAGATTCTGATTCAGTCCTTGAACAAATATTTATTAAATAATTTACAGTTGTTCACATTAAACTATAAACTGTATTTGTTTTGAGTCCTTCAATTTTGAATAATTTGCTCTAATATCCTCTGAAGTTTCTACATTTTCATTTGAATTATATAATTCCTATAATCTATAAAGTAGCCTCTGTTTATGTGTTTATGTATGTTTTCTTATTGCATCAACCTGTCAGATGAAAATCAGCCTGTACGGCTCGATTAACATGATGGACTCGAGTGCTCATGTATCGACTCTTCTTAAATATAATAAACATTAAAGACAAAAACATTACAAGTGAATCAGCTAAACTCTCAAAAACTGACGGTGACACCATTAAATTAATAAATAATTTAGATTTAATTTTAATTTAAATATTTTCTTAACCTATAATTGGAGCTAAATTATATATTCCTTAAAAAGGGAAACTTCCTGGGAAATTATAGAAACATATTTGTCAATTTCTGCCCCATAAAACAGAGCTTCACCACAATAAGACTAATTAAAACTGATTACTTTAAAAGTCTGTTGAAATATGAGACATTGCTGCAGTTTGTGCTTCTAAATAGAGAAAATAAATTGTCATAAAATACTATATTTCATCCTTTATCATCTTTACTCTTGTCTCCCTCTTGTGTCTTTGTAACTTGCAGAAGTAATAATTAAAAAAACCTCATGAAATGTTTGAAATAGTTTATTTTCTGAATTATTACATATGAACAGTCTTGTAGTCCATCATAGTCACCAGCAGGGGGCTCCACTGACTCGGCAGCAGTATTTTAAAGGTCTCCAGGCTCCAGGAGGCTTCTCTGGGTACTTAAGTCTCTTAATTGTCGTTTCCTCGCTCCTCGCTTGAACCGGAAGTTGTTTCTGCGCCGCCATATTGACGGCCGTCCCAAAGCTCTAATGTAGCTCTGAGGAGCGAGGATGGAGGAGGGAGGAGGGAGGAGGGACCTCGGAGGAGCCATGAGCACAGACTTCCAGGAAGTGTTTTAACGGCCGACACGCCCCCTCATTGTTCATCTGTGATGTGATTGGACGCTGCAGCCGATCGGACTGATGAGATTTTTTTCAACATGTAAACAGTGAAGACCATTCCCGCAAGCAAAAAAAAAAATAAGATCACTAAAAAAAAAAAAAAAATAAGATCACAAAAAAAAAAATAGTAACTTGAAAAAAAAAAAAAAAATGTAATTCACAAAAAAAAAAGAAGAAAAATCCACCCACAAAATAAATAATAATAATTATAATAATTTTTTTTATTTTACTTTTTTTCCACCAGCAAAAAAAAAAAATAAACTTTTGGTGCATCCATCTGTAACCATAACACTGACCAGATTTTTCCAGTTGCTATAGAAAGTGGAAATTATGAGATACTTTAACACAACAGTCATAGAAGCAGCTATGACATATGAATGGATTGTGAGTACATTGAAGACTTCTTTAAAACGTGGCTTTACAACACATGAAATACAGATGATGTTTCACATGGATTGTACTGAGCAAACGCACCCTTGAAGCTCTGGAGTATAAAGAATGAAACCAATGTGGCTGAGGTGGCGACCAATAAACTATGGAAGCCCATTCACGGCAGCAATACAAAATAAAATAAGATCACCAAAAGAAAAAAAAATAATGAATTCACAAAAAAGAAAAAAAATGAATTCACAAAAAAAAATTTATAATAATGAATTCACAAAAAAAAAAAAAAAATTAATTCACAAAAAAAATAATATATATATATATTATTTTTTTTTACTTTTTCTCTGTCAGCAAAAAAGAAAAAAAAAAAAGATGTTTCCAGTTGCTGTTTATTGGTCGCCACCTCAGCCACATTGGTTTCATTCTTTATACTCCAGAGCTGCTTCTTGCTTAACATTCTATTCAAGGGTGCGTTTGCTCAGTACAATCCATGTGAAACATCATCTGTATTTCATGTGTTGTAAAGCCACGTTTTAAATTTCGACTTTCTATAGCAACTGGAAAAATCTGGTCAGTGTTATGGTTACAGATGGATGCACCAAAAGTTTTTTTTTTTTTTTTTGCTGGTGGAAAAAAAGTAAAAAAAAAAGAAAAAAAGTTATTTACTTTGTGGGTGGATTTTTTTTTTTTTTTTTTTAAGTTACTATTTTTTTTTTTTTTTTTTTTTAGTGATCTTTTTTTTTTTTTTGCTGGCGGGAATGGGCTTCCATAGAGGACAGATCACAGAATAAACTCTAGTTTATATTTGATTATTTTTCTGATTCACCGTCTGGTTTAAATATATGTTCATTGTAGTCTGAACAACAAAAGGACCACAAACAACTTTCTTCATTTATTAGAAAGATTTGTGTTTTCATGATCTGATGTTTCCCTCAATAACTTTGATTATGGAAACTCTGAACTGTGGAGATTAATGGAAGTGTTTCAGTTCACTTGATCATTAAAGGAGATGCACAGAATGTTTCATCTTACGTGACCGTGATGGGCTTCGTATATGAAACTCCTGATTCGGACTCTTTGCTTTTTATTTTGTCTCATTCAGATGTTTTGTTTATTTAAAACACATCTGCTCTAAAGAAATGTGAAGTAAAACAATATCTGGTTAATTTTACACAAAAGCAAATAACTTGAAGTTATTGTTTGGTTGAATAATAATAATACTAATAACATAATCACAATATTGATAATCATAATATACTGTAATCATGTCCACAATAACACATTTATAGAGGACTTTTCATCGTACTAAGACACTCGTAAAAATGATCATATGAATCAATGTATACAACACACAACATTAATAAGACATTAAAGTTCTGAGAAGGTGAGTTTTGATTTGGCGTTTGAATGTGAAGCAGAAATGAAATACTCAAATATACCCAAAAACATGCAGCAACAAAAACAGCAAGTACTTTGAGAAGTGGACGTCTTTCTCATCTTCATTATGTACAAAGTTAAATAATATAACAAATAAAATGTAATTTCATGTCTCTCATATCTGATGGTATGTTAGAGACCGATTCTTCCTGAAGATGGAGCCATAATCAGATATCATTTCATGAAATATATCTGAGTAAATAATCATAAATACCTTGAATACAAGTCTGGTGTATTCTGGTGATTAAAACCGAAAAACACAATGGTTTTGCATGTAATGTCTACCTTTAGGTATATTTTGATGCAAGTACTTTTGTACTCTTTCACATGTAAGAGTATTTCTACACTGTGGTATTGCTGCTAAAAGATCTGAGCAATTCTCCAACCTCTGCAAAACACCGACGTCAGAGGTTTGTCCTCTGCATCTCCCTGAGTCAGCAGTTCTGCTGTCAGTGTCAACAAAACTAAAGTAGTGAGAGAACAAGGCTGCTGGATCACCAAAAAAACACTTCAAGATGCTTCACATAATGCATGAAGCTCTTTTCTCAGCTCCTCCTATTTATGCCTCTGTTCTTTCATTTCCTTTAAAAGGGTTTACATCATTTTATTTTGCTTTTTTATTGTATTTATGCATGTTGTTTTTTCTTTTGTATCCTTCATAGTAATCTGGAAATTAAAGCATGGATTGGTTTCTCTATGGCATAAATTCCTGTATATTTTATTAATGCTGTAAAACACGTGAGCTGCAGCCTTGTGACCCCCTCCAAATGAAATCCATTCATCGTCTCTCTGTCAGTCTTTTTAGTCCTGCAGGGAGCCGACCGTTAAACTCGGGGGGGGGGGGGGGGGGGGGGGCAGACTATTGAGGTGGACGAGAGCCCCGAAGGCAAAGACGTTTTCCTCATTAAAGCTGAAGTAATCACCCAGACTCCTTCACTCTGCCCCCCCCCCCCCCCCCCCACCCTGTCACAACCCCCGCCCTTCCCTCTTTATCTGAGCTGAAGGAAAACAGGAAGAGAGGCTGCAGTCCTACATTCACACATCTTCATATTCTGACAGCTTCACAACCCCTGAGTGTGTGCGTGTGTGTGTGTGTGTGTTCATCCAGTATGATGGTAAAACAGGAGGTTATCAGCACAAAATATATTTAAAAACACTGTTATCACGAGCCATGTTGGCTGAAGTGGCTCTACCCTGAAAATTAAAAGAAATATAACACTCCTTTCAATTTCAACTGCTAAAAAATAGAAAACTGTGGGATCCCTGACACTGTGCAGCAAATATTTTGTCCAAATGTCACTTTTAGGCAAACTATATCTCTGTATGATATACGCTAAAGCATTTTGACAGTATGCTTGTACCTTAACTACAGTAGCTTGCTAACACATAGCTAACATTAGCTTGCTAACAGCTTGCTAACTTGTCCTATCATCATTTGAATCATTAACAGCACCCCTGGTAGACATAGGGTGCTAAAATAACACTTTGACATGCTGAAATCTACCATTTTTAGATAGCAACAGGCATTTTGTTAGCGTTTTAGCCCTTGGTTGCATATTGTGGCGCTGATTGTTTTCCCGTTTGGTGGGCACGGTTTACACAGTACAAAGTGTTGTGTTGCTATAGAATAAAGAGTAAAGGGTAGATATGAATATGGTTTAGGCTAACTTTGTAAGTTACGCTAAAGCATTTAGCTAACTACAGTAGCTTGCTAACACATAGCTAAAATGTGCCTGCTAACAGCTTGCAAACTTGTCCGATCATCCTTTTAGTTATCATCTGCAGCAATCTAACATTTTTAGATAGCTTCATGAATTTTGTATGCATTACAGGCCTTGGTTGCATATTTTGGCGCCAATTGTTTCCCCTCCAGTGGGCGTGGTTTACACAGTACGAAGTGTTGCGCTCTTTCGCTATAGAATAAAACATAAGGGGTAGATATATGCTTTAGGCTGACTGTATTTCTGTAAGTTAAGTTAAAGCATTTTGACAGGATGCAACTTTTGTTATCGAGAAATGTGGATAAATCAGAAGGCTATGCAGAATAATGTTTGCAAATGCTTTAGCTACAGAAGCTTGCTAACAAATAGCTAACATTAGCTTTCCTGCAAACAGGAAATAAACTGGGACACATCTGGAATGTTTACGTTTTCATCTGTGAAATGGTCTTTGAACAATGGTAGCCTATAAGACTGAGATATACAGTATGGACAGTGTGCAAAATATAAAGAATATATCGTTATTTTTACACATTATAGTATGTATATAGATGTTTTTGAGCAGCTGATGTATTTTATGTTAATCCTATACTGAGTTTTTACTGACCTTGTGCCCTTTTCTCATGACCTAATCACATTCCCCCAGACATTCCTACATAGACTGATAGCTCTGTTATCGTACTGGTGAAGTCTTGTGTTTAGCATCACTGTGGTTCTTTGTATCCTGCTGCATGAAGCCTTTAATTAGTGACTGTATCTTCTGTGACAATAGTGTGCTCTCACAGCGGCGCTCCAGCGAAGAAAATCAAACTCACAGGGGGAAACACTGGTAAATGTAGGCCAAGTTCCTCCGCGCTCGCTCCAACACTGTGTGTGATGCCAAGTGTAAAAAAGTGTAACAGACCAGAATTCAAGAGCAGAGCTTTTTTATCCCTCCTGACACGAATCCAGGAAATGTAAACTTGTCCGTGAAATTTATTCCAATTATATTCATCCCAAGTGAGGAGTCTCCATTCATAAACTGGACTGCCATTCAGAAGTACAGCACAGACCAGCTCTGCACTGCTTCTCTGTGTGTGACGATGAATGGAGACTACGAGTGAGGCTGGTGGTATATTGAGGACACAGGGATTTATTTAACCCCTTAAACACTTAATATCCACCTTAAATTCCCTGCAAAAGTCTGCAAAATCTCCACCAAAAAAACCTTTAAGATCTCTCTTTGAATTTAGAAAAAGCTTATTGTATGATAGTGCCACCTACATATCTTGATGTCGGCATTTGGAGATTTGAGGATCTCCAGTAGGACATGTCGCTGGTCTTTTTTGTTGAAAAAATGTGGGTTTGATCCCTTATACATATTCAAAGTTTCTCCCGTTTTCACACTTTAAGGTCGGAAAGATTATGTTACTCCACTGTCGGTACAGTATAACATACTATATATTCATGCTGTTGAATATTCAAACACAAGACTCCTTGGTTTTAATCAAATTTTGTGCATAATTTTAACACATTTCCTCGAAAATCCACTTTGACAAACGTAGTGCCTTTTAAAACGTTGGCGTCTCAAGATTTTTTAACGAAGGGATAATGAGGCTTTTAATACTTTTCTGCAACACATACGTTTGTAAAGATTTGTAAAGAAGACGGTGATCTCTGACCCCTTAAAATAAAAAAGCCTCTTACAGACTTGTGACCCTTTATCATAAGTAGGTTATAACCTTTGTATGGACATGAAATGTCAGCAGTTAACAAACGAGTGATTTAAGGAGACTCAAAGAATTAAAACGTCACAATAATAACAATTGGTCTTCATTATCCCACTAAATCTCTTATTATAATAAATAAATAAATAACCGTCACGTGATCCCGCTCTGCTGCACCTCATCTCTTATGTAATCCCCATCTCAGCCATGTGCTCCCCCTATAACCACTATAACCACTGAGCTGAGTGTGGTAATGGTGACACATTGATTCACCTCTAGTAACCGACGTGGAGGCGACAGAGGGGACTTTTGGTTGATGGTGCACTTTGAGTTTTTAAACCACGAAAGGAACGAGATACAGCATGATGAGGTGGATTCTCCAGCCTACACCACATCTTTTGTTCATAAAGCCTGTAGTTCACAGAGCCAGCTGTCACACCACTTCCTCATTGGCTGTCTGGTGAAAAATTACATAGTTTTTTCCACTGCGGATAGTCATTAAAATAGAAGGGGGTGTCGTGAGATCCATTTGCACATACTGAGGAAGTAATAGTCTTTAATAACCCAGCAAAGACACCGTTTTGATTTGAGATTTTTAATAATGAACAACATAATAACTGTGACTGAGGATGTTCCTTTAGCGAAGCCTGAGGTTTGTTTGTTTCTCAATGCACTGCATTCTTTCCAGCCTCTCCTCCTTCCTCAACCAGACTGTTCAGTCTGTCTGTCACTCACACCGCCCATCATAGATGAGCATTGTCTGTACGCTTTGTATGGAAGCCCATTGCTACCAAGAGTAGAAAAAAAAATAATGAATGAAAGTCAAAGCATTAGAAATAAATACTGATGGTAAGTCATAACTGTAGTTAGTTTATCTGCATCCTTTGTTTGTACTTGTACCAACCGGTGAAATAACCTGAAATGTTTTAATTAAATTAAACTTAATGCAATGTGTGTCTGCTGCAGCTGATTTTTTGGTGTCTTATGAATCCATGAGGGTTGCGCACGTTACGTGCATGACACGAAAATAAAGATACCAATCAATCAAATTTAATTTACAGGTACAGTGGATGTGCAATGTCAGTTTTACTGGATTATTTTATCACACAACAGGTTTACAGGTGTTTTGAGCAAGAACAGTGTTTTGACACGTGTCGTATTTTTGATTTAGTAATATCATTTTTTTTTTGTTATTGTGCATAATTTCATTCATTCATTTTTCTCTCTTCTTGGCTCTAATGGGCTTCCATACTTTCTCCACTTACACCAATCATAACAATAGGAGGGGGCGGGGCCACGTCACGTTAGGTTGTCCCCCTCATTGGGTAAATAACAAACACCACCCACTTATTTTGTAGATTGCCGTTGGGGGAGTCACGCGAAGTCTAGCGTTAGCGAAGCTAAAAAAAAAATGACACAGACGTGAGAGGAGATGACCCAGGTGAACCCGATGAAACCGTCTTCGCTGGGAGGGTTTCCGATGAGACACAGACGCCTTCTCTGTTAGCCCACCTGCACTCGGGTGTTGGCTCGGCTCGACTCGTGGAGGGAACCGCTGCGGCTAACGAGCTAACTAGCCGGCGTCGCCTGGAGTGGAACGAGTCGCGGTGTGTGAAGCTTATTAACGGAGACGGTTGGAACCGCTGTGGCTGCTAGCGAAGTTCGCTAGCCGCTAACTACCCGCCGCTGCTAGCGAAGCTAACGAGCTAACTAGTCGGCGTCTCCTGAGTGGAAGTGGGGCGATTCGCGGTGTGTGAAGCTTAACGACTACCGAGGCGACGGTTGGAATCACTGCGGCTGCTAGCGAAGCTTGTTCGTTAGCCGCTAACCAACCGCCCGCCGAAGCTAACGAGCTAACTAGCCGGCGTCGCCGGAGTGGAAGTGGAACGAGTCGCGCGGTGTGTGTGAAGTGAAGCTAACTGCTCCGAGGCGACGGTTGGTGGGCTGGATATATATTTTCTTCCCGGAGGGATTCGTTGCCACCGAAGAAGGTTGTTATCATCAACACCGCTGCCATCTTCCCATTATCGCCGTGTAGCGTCTGACTGCACTCCTCCGTGTTTCCATGCTAGTAGCAACGGCTACACTGATGTGCCACATTTAGCCAACGAACCGATCACATTTTTTTGGTTGTTTTTGGACATTTTGCGAGTGTACGCGGTACGAGCTGTTTTTGTTGTATCAACTGTACTTTGATGTCGTGTCACCCGACAGCTAGTAGTACCTCCAGAAGAACCAGACGCGGAGCATGCAGGAGGAGAAAAGACTTCAGATAACTAGATAAGGAGAGTTAACTTGTGTGTGTGTGTGTGTGTGTGTGTGGTTAATCTACCACCAAAAAACAAAAAGGGAGAGGTGGAATTTTGGTGACCGGGATTGAGAAGAAAAAGTAAAAAGGATGAAGAAGTTTTCCAGGATGCCAAAGTCCGAGAGCGGCGGGCTCGGCGGAGGAGCGTCCGGGTCCAGCTCCGGAGTCAGCAGCTACTTCGGGAAAGTGTTCGCAGTCGGCCGGTATCAAGTCACCGTGGATGAGCTCATTGCGGAGGGTATGTGCCCGCAGATTATTAGCATTACAGTGTGTGTGTTAACATTGTTTTGTCTCCCACATTAAGCCCCGTTGGTATTCGCTCTGGGACACACCCTCGTCTTCTGTTTGAGAGAATAACTCTCACAAGACACACACAGCAGTGGCGCAAACTCCTCCAGCTTTGTTCCTTTTATGGGCTGGTAATTGATTTGCCCTCCACAGTAAAACCTCAACCCCCCCCCCCCCCCCCTCCCTTTTAACATCTGCTTATTTCCCAAGAAAGTACATCAGAATCAGCTTTATTGGTCATGTAATACACACATGTACATGGAATTTGACTCCGGTTTTCACATTGCTCTCAACGTACATACATGGAATATACAAATAAACCAGAAACATATAAAAACAAGGACATTAAAGACAACAAAGTAGAACAGAGAAACTAAGCATAAACATTTAACTACTATGTACAATATAAATATATATCGAAGAACAATGGATTTGGGATGTTAGTGCAGAATGGAGGTGCAGTTTGTCAGATTTAGTTGTGATTGAAATAGGTCGGTCTCTTCCAGGCGTTGGTGTTGAAAGTGGGGCACCAGGGATTTTAGTCCATAGCTGGAATTTTAAACGTAAAATTTTTCTGCCACACAGCTGTAGGTTACATCCTGCTTCAGCTGCTCCACTAGGGAGGGGGGGGGGGGGGGGCAAGGATCCAAGCCTCCTGTGTCAACATACACCATGTAAAGATCCAGCCATTTAAAATAACACTGTTCAACATGTTCATTCAAGTTCTTCTGCAGTTTGCTTTTGTCCCCATGATTATCTTCTTTGAGGAAATATGAAAAGTTTAAGTCTCTGTACAAAGACTAGTGTCTCCATAGGCTGGCTGAGACACACTGTAGTTATTCTGTTAACATGAACTTAATCTGATTAGATTGCATTCCAACGGTGGTAAACACATGAAGGATGTCTGATGCAATGGCTGCGTTCTAACCCAGTGCAGATCCTGAGGATGTCGACAGGCTTTCTTGGAAACGATAGACGTTTCCTTCATGGCTTTATAAAATATGTTGAAATGAGATTCTCCTCCATGTGCAGTCACACGGGCACAGAATGAGGAAGTGTGTGTGTGAAAACAAAACGGCTGGTTTCTTTCACAAATGGTTTAGTGCTTAGCACAGCGTGTTAATTAGAAACATCCTTTTGATTTAGAGAATAACCCAGCTCAGCCAATTAGACCACTAATTGGTCATGAGGGTCTTCCCTTTAACAGGAAGGAGTTAGTCATAGTCTCAGGCTCTTTATTACAGAATATGGGGATGCTAATTAGACATTACTGGAAAAGAGTAGTCAAATCTCACTCGTCACAATAATATTTGCAAATATGCTTTAGCCTGTAATGAGGACTAAATGTTAAAAGATCCCTCAGCAGTACTGGGTTGTTATGGGAAGGACTGATAGTATTTACATTAATAATTACTCAAATTGTGTCTACTGTTTGAGGATTTATGAAGTCACGGTCAGCCCACATGATGTAAACTTGGAAGAGTTCAGGTGGGTGAAAGAAACTCCTCGCAAGCACAAAGAGTGCAGGTTTACTCCCACCTGACTATAATTGGATAATCAAATCAAACAGAATTAAGGATCCTCATTAAACGCATTTCTTATCGTTACCGAGGCCTTAATCATTCTTTGTAAGTCTGTGAATAAAGAGCGACAACTAAACGTTTCAGACATTTAACTGTCGCTGTCTCCTCAAGTAACGGAGCGCTGTAAACATGCTGTTGAGTCAAACTGTGAACCTGAGCTCACTTTGCCCCAAAACACACACACACACAACCCTACACACACACCTTCCTGCTAGCAGTCATGAGTCTTGTGTCATCATATAATCATGTGAGGTGGTTGTGACTGGTTTTGCCACCAGGAGCACAAGGTTACATTGTGACCGTTGCTCATCATTCTGTTCCAAGGTAAATGATAACTGTATTTCATTTAGCATTCAGACTATATTCCAGGTATTAACGTTGGACAAGTGGGCCAGAAATCTTCTTACCAGAAGTCCATTTAGTTTATTAGCGGTTATCAAATAACAACAGCAGTCATGCCAGTGAGATGCCGTCGACTCTTATCGTGGCCGTCCAGCGACGTTTCTCTGGAAAGTTGACGTGTCTTATTTTAAAAAGAAAAACGCTACCGTTTTATCCGCCTTGCTGTCAAACTTGCGGCAAATTGCACAAAACATAGAACAGGACTATTGAAATACTTGCAAGTGCCACATGAGTACTGCACATGTACAACTCTCAACAGAGGTGAGAAGGGAGCGAGACTACCTCCGAGAAAGAGAAATATTCTTTTACCTCTCGCCATATTTACTAGCCCAAAGCGGCATTTTACTTGCCCCAGGCAATCCATATCGTGTAAGAATGAGAATTTACAAAATAATGTGCATTAAGTCGAATCATTAGTCTTTTCTTCAGTGATTCAGTTCAGATTTACCCATTTTATTTCATAGGCTGACTCATTTGCACTCTATTCTACTGTATGTGGTTTTTCAATAGAAACTTGCAAACAAAAATACTCCAGAAAATACAAAAACACAGAAAGCTACTCTTTTTACAGTAACCATAGCAAATCCATTAACCGCTTCCAGTTCCAGCGCTGCGCTTGCATTCATGAAGTAAGTACACACTTGAATGAGCCGCTTGAGGACGTTTTCATATACGTTTAGCGCTCTACGGTGTCATGAGTGCAGAAGGAGTGGAGTACTTTACGGTGGTCACATGTGCTGCTCATTCAGCAACACAGGACTGCTGCAACTTCTTTACTGAGGCTTTTTTGGGGGTTTGTGGCTTGAACCACTTGGCAGGTAACCAGCCATCCCTTTGCCGGGTCCTGTTCTATTTAAAGACCATAGTATCCCGGGAAAGTGGTCAATGTGTCGAGGTTAATTTTGGGATTTACCTGCCATTGTGGCCCAGAGACCACCAGGCATGTTTCAAAAGGTTGTATTTAAACTGTTGTAGTGTTGCTCATTAAGATCAGTGAGTGAGTTCCATTAATAACGCTGTTGATGCACGTTCCAGTTGTCTTGAACCGTAGTTGGAAGCCAAAACTAAACTGCAGAAGTCTGCCATGAAGTGAAACCGGGCTGGCAGCAGTTCCTCTTTGTGAAAAAGTTTTGCGTGACAAAATCAGACGAGGCAAAGCCACTGCAGTGATGTTCATCTGGATCCATTTCCTCCTGTGTTCTTATCTGTTACCAGATAAAGCCGATTGTGTCAGTTTCCTGTCTATAGTTTCATAAAAAGGACACCACAGAGGTTCATCTAGTGTGCACAGGTTTGATCAGGCCGCTGCTGGTAGAAGTATGTTGCACTCGGTCACTTATTAGACTGATTCCTCTTGGGCTCATCTTCTATTTCCTCATTCAACTGTTATCCAGTAGCTGTGCCTGTTTAATAAACACGAGATTCCCTTAAAGCCAAACGCACAACTGTAGTTTTCTGGAGAAGAAACGGCATGTTGATCTTGATGATCATATTCCAAATGAGACTTTTGTCGAGCTCAGAAGTCCTCTTGATGCCTTGTGGTTAGCTATTTGTTTTTCTTCCAGTGACGTATCTGCAGAGCTGGACAGTTCCTCCATGGAGTAGGAACAGAGTCATTTCCCTCTGTTCCCCTTTAGCCTCTGTGGTTTCTCCAGAGCTCTATCTGCTGCTGTCTCCAAGAGGAACAGAAATGACACGAAGCAACAGGATGCATCTGTGAGCATGTCACCCACTAACTCCACTAACTCTTTTATCGTTTTAGGGTTCCTCTTCAAGGCCTTGAAGTTGAGGAAACGTGTGGAAATTAGTTTGATAAGTTATGGGTTTGGAAAGTTGCGCAAATTTCCTGGAAAAGTTTGGTGCCATCATAATAGACACACCCGAACTGTTGTTTTGAAGGATGATTTCAATAAATTTATAGGGATATTTACAGCATACCAGAGACCTATTTTATTATTTTCTTCTGTCATAATTCTGGAAAAGAATACTGCCTTAGAGCCCTGCTCACATACACACAGTTGCCAGTTAAATAGGTACAACTAATGCGGTCTGATCCAACAGTCCTGCAATAAATCTTCATGAAGGTTTTAATATGTTGTTGTTGAAACTGTTGTATGTAGTTTGCAGTGCTGGTCAAATTCTTTGCTTTTAATCAGAGAGATATTTCTGCAAATTCTCACTCCAAAGTCCATAAACTCATCCGTGTCATTATTAGACGGTCGGAGTATCTGAGCAAACAAACACAGGACTTTCACCCAGGAGATTGATGTTCATGTCCCGTGTGAAATCAAGTCAATGTTGACTTAGTTTTGTTATATAACTTCTGTACTTTACTAACACCAGTTAAGGTTAAGGTTAGCCTAAGTAAGTTGTTAAAAACTACATTGAAAGTTTATTTTGAAAAGAGACTGAATCTAACAAGGAAAATGGATACCCTCACTCGCTCACAACATGAGATATGAATCCCCCTCTTCCTTCTGTGAGCTCTCTCACAGCCCAACGGCTAGCTAGCCCTACCACATCTACCGGCATCAAAACAGGAAGTCAGTGGTAAAGCAGTAAAGCCCGCCTCTTGCTTGATTTGATTGGCTGCCTCGGCCAAGTGTGACTTTCACTAGTGGTGCGACTCTGTGCTGAAAAGTTGAGAATATTGTGACTTTTATGCCTGAAAACGCTAGAAAAACAACAATTTTGTGGGCGACGCGTTTTTAGCGACTCTTCTGGGTGTGGCAGTTTAAACGGAACATTATAACCACCACGAAGGGAGGATTCATTGCAGGACTGTTGCATTAAACTACATAATTGCGTCGGTTAAAGGCGTCTTTTTTCATTTATTTAAACAGAATTCTTTTATTATTTTTGTAATGAATACACCTCTATTGATTTTATTTGCGATGCTTGAAGCCACTGTTTAAGAAGGCAGAAAAACTGTTCCCAAACCGAACGCTCTGCACCTGCAGTCGCAATATATTTAATCACGTTATTTACCGAACAGCCGCTGAGCATTAAAACAGATAACCGCCTGCGGAACATGTCTTGTTGTCAGCCTAACTTGCCTAATGGCCCTTATGTCACTGCTATTTATTCACCAGACCACGACCACGTTGCATGACTGCTGTACCTGCACCTCACTGTAGGTACAAACCAAACCACTCGTGTTTAGCATGTGTTGGTAAATTCTTGTAAAAATGTCGGGTGCCTTATAGTCTAATCGACGGGAAGACTTTTGGTGAAGTGGTTTCACTTCCTAAGCAGTTTTTACAAGCATGTTCACAGCAAGGTTATAATTCATCGCTGCTCTTCTAAGCATGAGAGATCTGCAAACTTTGTGCTTCATTGTGACTCACTTGTGTCTATTCATGCATCGCTTTAACCTTCGTCTCATAGATAGTTTTATCTCTCAGCTGACTGGTCCTCTTGGGTCACACGCCTTTCACGAAACCTAAAAAACTTTTTCTCTGAACACGCTGACTTCACATTGCCGTCAGCAGGATCTTGGAAGAGTTCACACTTTTTTTTTTTTTAATAATGGCGCTCTGCTGAAGAGATGAGGGCAGTGTGAGGCCACAGATCACGTAAACAGGAGAAAAACAAACAGCTGCTGAGTTCACTGTGGACATGTGGACATTTTTCAGCTTGTTCTTTGACACTTGTGATCTGGACAAATGCCAGAAACATTCACCAAACACTTGTTTTGACCTCTGCACTACTAGACATTTACAGAAGAAATTCATCAATTGCAAGTGCGGGTTACTTGAAACAAGTATGTTTGATAAGCTCTTTGTTGGGAATTTCTTCAGCGGTGTTTGCTTTGCTACAGAGAATAAATACATGAAAGCCAAAGCGAAACGTTAAGTAAATATACTGTAGATATCTGCAGCCTTTTTCGGTTTGACTCCGTTTAGATGAAATGAAAAGCAGTCGGCTGAGGGATGTGGTTGAAATCTGTATCGTGGTATTAATAACAATGTTTTTTCAGAGATTGAACACCTTATTTCTTCATCTGGTGTTTTTACAATGATGTCTAAGGTCACTATTTAACTATTTCTGACCTGGTTCAGACTGAAAACAACATTGCGTTAAAGCAAAGTAGATCCACACTGAAGTATCGCAGCGGCTATTTAATTAATTGCCAGGAAATTTTAGTACAGACATTCATGGTCCCCAGAGGATAAATCCTATCGACTTTGTCGACCCCCTGATTTTTCCTCTTGTGTCACCTTTTGTTTGTTTTGTTAAGCAGGCTAACATACCAGACTACGGTCATGGACATGCTAAACAGTATACCTGCTTAGCATCAGCATGCTAGCATTGTTATTTTGAGCATGTTGAGCCTTTGCATTTAGCTCAAAGCACGTACAACCTTACAGCGCTGCTAGCATGGCTGTAGAGTCTCAGTCTGGTTTAATGATACTGAACAGTCGGTATATTAAACCATGAATGACTATTTGATTATCTCTCAACCCCCGAGTTGGGAAAGTCTTTTGCAAAAACCAAAAATCTTTTGATTGGCAAACAATCGCATACTCAAATAACCTGGCAATTTGATTAAAAACAAGTGTAATTGCTTTCCTAGTCACTTGCCATCAATCACTGCAGTGCAGGTCCAGAGCCTTCCTGTTCCTAATGTTTTTTTTGAATGACCCATTTGATCCTCTCTCTCTGGGAGGGGGGGGGTGCATCCCATCTACATTATTAGCATACTGTACTGGTGATGAATAGGCGCATTGTGCCCCATGTGTTGTCTTATTCTAGCACCCTAGAAAGAATGCTGGTACGACGCAGCACTCGGTCCCGTGATGGGCATCGCCAGCCTTTTGTGCTTGCTCATTGAGGCCTTTCTCTATCTCGCTCTCTTTTGTGACGCCGCAAATGAATTATTTTTTTCCCCAATTCATCATCACCCGATCCAAAAGGAGGGCGTCGAGCCAAACGTGGGAGTGAACTCGGGTCACATGGAGACCGACAAACAGAAGGACATTGAATGCAACATTTCACTTCTGCTTTCAGATATTTTAGGTGAACTTTGTTCAGAGGTTTGACTGAGAATAAGTGTGTTTCACAATTGTATGCATTGTTTCTAAATACACTAATCCTGACATTGTTTATCGTAGTAAGAGAGAGACAGAGGACTGTATTCTTCTAAGTCAACGTAATGTTTTGTTTTCTTGTGGACAGGAAGTTCTTTTCTTCAGCACTTAGCTCTCAATCAGTCGGAGGTTTAAAGCTTTGGATGTCAACGTGGAAGTGAGAATCCCTACAACCAAAAGATAGATGTCCTATGAGATAAAGAATGAATTATTAATCTATTCAGCTTAACTATTGGTCAGGCCTAGTATTGATAAGCTATCATGACATGTCATGAAAGTTCCTGCTTTGCTCCGAGTCAAAGTCTGCTTCCTGGAGAGACTTAAGTAGAGGTCGGAAACTGATCATCAGGCTTATGTGACTCCAACATGACTACACGAGGTGATGAATGATTGCCTCACTTTTTAACGACTGTTGTCACTGTAAATGAGTTGGTGCCGACATCTCACTCCAGTCTGCAGGGGACTAACCAGCATCTGAAAAAACATTTAAATATATAAATCTTTTTGTTGTTTGTAGTAAAAAATAACTACAGGCGTCATACAAATAATGTAAGGGGAAAACTTGTGTTATGGTTGTCGAGCATTGTGTTTTCAGTGTAGATGGCAGAGATCTTTGCTTTGAAAAGGAATGTCTGGAGAACCGATATTTCGAAACCAAGTCGATGCCAAGATTCAGAAAACGTGGAATATTCTGATAGAAATCTTCTCTGATAATTCTGCATTGTGAACAACAAATATGTGTTGAAATCGGCAGGAGGAGGAGCTAGTTAACGTTAGCTGTTAGCAGCTGGTGGGCAGCACAGTCCTGCTTGGCTAAATAACAAAGCTAACAGCTAACGTGCACTGAGTTACATTATGAGGCGTGCAAAAATAAATATTGGCCAAAGGTTATGTGTTCAAATATAATCTTGTAAAATTTAGTTTTTGGACAGAACCTTGAGGAGGATCATCAGATTGATAATAAATTAGCAAAAACTAGTTTGCAAACGTTAATAAAGGAGCGTATGTGTAATGGGATTTATGGTTTTGTTTTTTTACCGTGATATCGAGACTCGTAGAATATCACTGGTATTGGTATCGACTGCTACATTTCTGGTATGGTGACGCCTCTAGTTTTGAAGCTGATCGTGAGCTTGTTGGATCTTATACGCACAAATACAAAATAATTTCAAATGTTATGTACTATAATGCAAGATTTATTGATGCTGATTTACAGTTTGTGGTAAAACACATTTCTCTCTGGGTGTAACGTCAAATCAGAGGAACACAAAGAGGTAGTTCATGTTTTGTTTGCGTCTAGATTTCAGTCTATACATGATACACGCTCATAAAGTATCCTGCAAGACGTGAACATAGTCATTATCAGGCTGGCTTCATCCCTGTCAGGTAACAAGCCACATCTGGTGTGCATCCGACAGCAGGTGCGACTTGTCAAAGTTTAAATCTGCTGCTGCACCGTTACCTACAGCCTAAAATGATACTGGCTGTTTGAAGTGTGAATCATTTCTAAAGGTAAAAAAAGCTCTACCTGTAGACTTTCTACCACCACGGCACCACTAGAGGCCTTTTGTTTGCAGGTTTCACATAATGTCATGTTTATATTTTAATACAAAGTGGTAAAGCTGAACAATTAATCATCACAATCGTGATATACTGAAACTGCTCTATGTTGACTTGAGAAACTCGTACAACCCGCAAAGTGTCCCAAGCAGGCTAATCAGTTTTTGGTGATGTTTGCGCAGCTTCTTTGTGTAATCTAAGATTCATGTAAACTTTGGGCCCTTTGGATACTCCTCTACTCACCTACGCAACCACTACAGACCAGTTGTTTAGTCTGGACTGTCAACATCGGTGCAACATTTGAAACGGACACAACCAGCCCATTAGTGTGATTGCAGTCTCTCTATTGACAAAATGTTGTTGTTTTTCATAGCCGTATGGCAGCAGCCTAAATTATGCCCCAACAGTTTTCATGTTACTGTGATGAGATAAGCAGGATAAGGATGGTAGATGTTGTTGCACAAGGTTTCCAGTGTTTCCCCACTACATTTCCGAAGATGCACTTGTACCTTTTTGACCATTGGACTGTTTAATTACACTTTCATGTGGTCTAAAGTAATGAATATAAACCATCATACATTAATGAACATGAACAAGTGTCAGAAAATACATTGCCTCTTACAAAGAGACCTCAAAGACGCCTTTCTTTCTTGTTTTCCTTTACGTATCAGGATGGTGTTAAACGTGGACTCACAACTGACCCTGTTGTCATGTTTTCACCGTCTTGTATCCTTTTGATCCAGCGTCTCTGTCTCTCTCCCGATTTCATCCTAAAGCCTCCGAAGCACAGCCACTTGTGTCTGTCGGTTCAGTTGTAAACACTGTTGAGGTAAGATGTATGAGAGCCAGAAGCTTTCAGCTCAGGATAAAAAAAAACCCGCTGCACCTCCTCATATTACCCTTTATGGACTTGCTCTTCAGAAAGACTTGAATCCATCTTTTTAAGTGCTTCGCATCGTTCAAATTGATTTCAGCCAAGGTCCCCCTATGCTTAACACATCGGCCAAAGTGGAAGAATGAAAGGTGAATAAGGGGGAGCTGGAGTTCAGGTTGACAGTTTTTTGTTTGCAGTTCTCACTTGCCAGGCAAGGAGTTACTGTGCACACCAGAATTGAGGTGTGTTTGTGTGTTATGGGGAGATAGGAGTTGGATTTGCGGCGGTTAAAATATAGATGATGGCATTACTCAAAGTTCTTCTTTTGGCTTTTATTCATTTAAAAACCCGTCACTATAACTGGTGCTTTGCCGTTTGATTTTTCTTTTGGCTCCTTCCAATGTGTTTCTTCAGAAGACAGGATTGTTTGTAGCTTTGACACATGCTTTCTTTTTTGAGACTTTTGAGATCATTGCTCACCAGTGAGGTTTGACTGATATGTTGAACTGAGACTGACTTTAAAATGCCTTAACAGTAGCGAGATATAAGTCTGTTCAGTCAGTTTGTCTGCCTTTTTTATCTAGATAGTTTATAGCTGCAGCTCTAATCAGCTTTCTCATGCTTCTTACGAGCCAGTCACACCCCCAGATGTTGGACCATTTGCCAGATTGGGGTATCCAGCTGTTTCCCCCCCTCTGAAGGCATCTTTCATTCATTTAAGTCCAGTATGCGTGCAGCATCCCACTATCTCCTCTGGGTTTTGGCAGAGGGCCACCCTCACCTCTAAAAGTTTAAAAATATCTGACCTTCAACCACCTTGGTTATCTCCTTTCTATGGCCATGCGTATTTGACTTGGCTGGATGGGAACTTCAGCGACAGTGTTTGTGGGCTAACTGTGGTAAAGGGATAAGAAACACATATGAATTAAGCAGAGTGTAATGCTATCTTTGGTTATGTTTAATACCAAAACCTTGACACAATAATTAACTTGCTGTAGATTTTGAATCGGAATTTGTCCATTTTATAGAATCTTCATCCATCAAACAAACCAAAGCTTTGAAAGATCCAGAAAAGATGACACAGTGGTGTGCAGCAAGTAAAAGACTCATAGAGTGCAGAATCTCTCAACTGCTCGCTAAAAGCAAGAGCATGCCTATTTTTAGGCCGACAACCTATGCCACTTGTCACCGATGCTTTTGTGAATGTGGCTTCAGTTTAACTTTTGACAGACGGTCGTCAGCCTGAAGTGGGCTATACGGTTTGCAAACAGTCCTGTCTAGATGGTGCCCCACAATTTCCATAACTCTTGTGAGATGGTTCAGGTTAGGCATTGACATATAATGGTTATGGATATGTATGGTCCTGGAATAGTTGAGGTTAGGAATTGACCTCAAATGGTAAAGGTTTGGCATTGATGTGGAACAGTTGAGGGGTTAGGCATTGACCTCGAACGGTTGAGGGTTAGGCATTGACCTCGAACGGTTGAGGGTTAGGCATTGACCTCGAACGGTTGAGGGTTAGGCATGGACCTGGGACGGTTGAGGTTGGGCATGGACCTGGGACGGTTGAGGGTTAGGCATTGACCTCGTACGGTTGAGGGTTAGGCATTGACCTTGGACGGTTGAGGTTGGGCATGGACCTGCGACGGTTGGGCATGGACCTGGGACGGTTGAGGCTGGGCATCGGCCTCGAACGGTTGAGGCTGGGCATCGGCCTCGAACGGTTGAGGCTGGGCATCGGCCTCGAACGGTTGAGGCTGGGCATCGGCCTCGAACGGTTGAGGCTGGGCATCGGCCTCGAAAGGTTGAGGCTGGGCATGGACCTTCAAATTTCACAGTCACCAAATTACATGTTTGGTCACTACATTAACCAGCCAAAGAACAAAAGTCCTTCCCACATTAGTGAGTATAATACCAAATCTCAAAGGATTTTTGGTAGATCGCTGGGGATCATTTTTGGTAATTAGTGAGAGCAGCTGGCACCACATGGCAAACTGGGCAGACCTTGAAGCCAGTTGATGGAAATCCTTTTTCCAACATTTACTGTGGGAAGAATGTCACCTGTTAGTCTGCATGAAGAATGCAGCAATGTAGAAGTATGGTATTTATGAACTACTTTTGGTGTTCTTTAACACTTGTTTTGATGCCAACACTCCTGAATGTTACAAAGGATAAGATAAAAGAAGAGGTGTCAGTCACGACATCTTAACTTTCGTTTTTATCAAGCTTGCATCGTCATGTTACTGTTATCATTTAGCACATTAAATAGCCAGTAAAAGTAACATACTCACTTGTATGTTCCTTTAAAAAAAATGTGCTGATCTTATTTAGGGAATGACACTGAAGTATTCCACCTTATTCATTTAAGTGGACAAGTAAGAGATCCTTTTTAGAGTTTACCCAGAAGATGGTCCCTTTCCAAGTTAAGTTCTTATGAAATAATACACAAAGTTGGGGAAAGAGTCCAAAAGGAGATTTGCAGGCGACAGCTCTTACTTTTCACCTGATTTCTCATTATTTCAAGAAAAGCAATGTCGTCATTATCTCAAGAGAAAAGCCAATTCCAGTATTCAGATAACCACTTTAACTTTGCAAGCTAAAATGAGATCACACTTTTTGTAAAGTTGTGCAACCCACAGTCTACTTTAAGTTGTTTTAAAGCTAGTAACTCTTATCATCGAGCTTTACAACTGAGAACATGTGTAGGGGGGGGGGTGTTGTGGGTTCATGGGGGCCTCCAAGAGGAAATACCAAAGCCTGCTCTCAAAGAAATGGCATTCTCCTCTCTTAAAACACTGCTACTCAGCTAAAGGAGGCACTTTGAATGGAACATTCTTAGTTTGTAGCTTTTTCACAAGCTTTATAACTTAAGTATGGAGCTGTAGTGTTGAAATGAGTGACTCGACAGTGAGAAAGAGAGACTGTCGGTCGGAGAGTGGTTTGTTATCACAGATGACATCATGCTTCAGAGGAAGAACATCTGCTCCTTGTGCTTAAACTATAAACGTATATCCTCTCTTATTCGCTTCATGTTACTAAATCCTCTAATCCTCACTTGTTGAGACACTTCTGTGCCACTTTTAAACCTTTTTTTCTTCTTGTCTCTATCACATGCTGAGTGCTGTTGAGATCCTCTTTCAAGCCTCTTCCACAGGCTGTCATGTGGGCCGCCTGTGACTGTCCTAGTTAGTCAGGCTCTGCAGTGATGTCAGGGTCCCAAAGTGCTTGATGCAGGGCCGGGGAAAAATATTCAGTAATTACAGCCCTCGTTCAGGACCCCCCCCCCTCCTTTCTTATTGGCCTGATGGATTTGGGGTTTTCCCTCCCAACTGTCACCAACAACGGACCATGTCCTCATGCTGAAGTGCCTCCGTCTCCTCTCCACAGTGCAGCCAGCTAACAGACGAGCAGGAGGGGGGAGGTACAATAACAGTGAGATGTGACTAATGTGGCCCTGAGGACCAGAGTATTAGACATGCCCGTCAGCAATGCTTTAATACACTGAAAGGATTCTGTTACACCTCTGAGAACCTTGCTGAGCTGTATTATCAGTCTGTGTAACCTAAACTTGGAGCAAATCATCTTCTGAACATCCTTTAACCTACGTGTCACTCTTAAAATCTCGGTGCCTTAGCGAGTTAAAGTTTTCTTAAGATCATGAGAAAGCAGATGATTCATGAAATATGTAAGAAATGTGCACATTCACTTTTTCTTCAATGAGCTTCAGCCTCTTGGCTCTTAGTGTTGAGATTCAGTGGTATTTTAGGTTTACCTTATTCGATCTGGCTAATAAATAAAAAATAGTGACATGAAAGTATAAAAGTGCGGCTCAAAGATGCTGGAATGCTTTGCCTCCCAAGACGTGACAAATGTCCCCTTTTCTTTCCTATTCAGGTTCATCTGGTTCTTTGTCAGTTGAATTAATTTACACATTTGTTTGTGATGTTGATGGTTGAGTTAAACTTTTCACCCCACAGTATATCAACCTAATTTGCTTCACCATTGTCTCTGAAACAGAAGCCTGTGTGCAAACGAGTAAACACAGCAACGCATGTGCAGCGATGTGGCGTGCAGCGTTGCCGGGCTCCTTCTTCTGACTGTAACAGCCATATTCAAATATCACTAATGCAAGAAATATTGAACAATTATTATTTGCAGTGTGCCAATTTCGTAGTTTACTGCCCCTATTTTTTTATATCTTAAAAAGTGTTTGCCACACAAAGGCCAAGAATTAGTTGCCAATTTCTCAAAATGGGACATTGATGTAGGGCGTGTTGTTATTTCTGTTCATCATTTGAGCAACAGTTTGGTAGTTACATGAGAATAGTCTGTTTCTCTGAGTCTTTACTTAAGAAGGTATTCAAACCCCTCACAAGTCCATTGTTTGTCATTGGTTGAAGCCAGTCTCCTGTACAGTGTGGGACCCTTTGTGTTGGTCAAGGGTCCCTTATTTGTCCAGGAAGTTGGTACGCTGGGCACAAAATAAATCATTCCATCCAGAGCCACTCGGGAGAATAATACTCTTAATAGTGTACCGCTTCCGTGACTGGCATAGTCATCGTGGGAGGCAACAAAAGCCCCCAGGGTGGTGATATAGTGAGAGTCTGATCCTGGAGCATATGGCCTCAGTCAGCCCAGAGCAGGCCAGCAGCCAGACGTGAAGCGTTTGGTATGACCTGGGTTGGAAAAGCCACCTCCCCACAACGCCGACTGCCATGATGGGTGAGGATTGGTTTCTCATGACAGACGGCTAAAAGTTGGAGTCAGGGAAAGATTGTCAACAATTCAGTGCGAAGATGTGTAGATTTATATTCAGTAAAGTCTACTGCACACTACATGACATCCATCCATCTTACCGCTTATCCGGTTCAGGGTTGCAGGTCAGGGTAGCGGTTGCAGCCAGCTTAGCAAGGTATTCCAGATGTCCCTCTCCCTAGCAAGGCTTTACAGCTCTTCTGGGGGAACCTCAAGGTGTTCCCAGTCCAGACAAGATATATAAACCCTCCAACGTGTCCTGAGTCTAACCCCCGGGGCCTCTTACCAGTTGGATGTCTCCTGAAACCTCCAAAGGGATGCGTCCAGGAGGCATCTTGATCAGATGCCCAAACCACCTCAGCTGGCCCCCCCCCAATGAATCACCACCGTGGTGGAGGTGTTTGTGTGCCCCAGTGACCTTGGGAGTAGTCTTTTCAGGGGCAATAGCTCCTAGTAGGGTCTCCCAAGGCTAAGTGGTCATAGGGGAGGGGGCAGGACCGAGAGCGATTCCTCAGCCAGACAAGAGTTGCCTGGAAAAAAGTGAAACCGTGGCACCCTTCTGGAGCCAGTCCTGAGAGGGGTGCTTGCTGGCGAGTGCCTTGTGGCGGGACTTGAACACATGGGGCTCAGGTCGGGCAAAGCCCCAAAACAAAATCTACATTGAACCCCAAACTATGGGCCCACCACTCGCATGGATAGGCATTGGGGTCGGTGCATTGCGAGAGGCAGGAACGTAGGCTTGCCGATCATTGGCATCGCAGACTTTCTGCAGGGTTCAAAACAAATCTTGACCTTTTATTTTGTAGTAGAGGCACAGTCGCTGATTCATCTTCTAAACAGTACACCTCATGTGACATCACGTCACTTCGCTCCAAATCAACATGTCAACCGTCTATGACAAATAAATGTCCTATAGTCTAACCGAAGGCGAAACAGTGGGAGTGACTTGGGTTGTGTGGATGTTAAGTGTAGCTTTCCAGTTTGTTCTGTTTCTGTGGGAAGGTTAGCTGTTCTTGTCCATGCATGCTTTAACAGCCTGCTTTTTTCAGGCTTTTGGCCCTTCGCCCGAACAAATAGATTTTGCCTTGTAAAATCTGTCATCCGGCTCATGCAACCCCCACATCTTCTTGCCTCAAGTTTGATCTTTACTACGTCTGCATCCTACACCTTTTCTTTTAAGTCAAAGCAGTACATTAAGCTTTATATTTGCACAAGATGACTCACAGGTAGCTTTTTCCCTGTACGGCAGGGTCATAAAGCAAACTCTGCTTAACAAATGATCAAGTTTCAGCTTGAAGAAAGTCTTCATAAATAAGTGCATCCTGCTGTTTTTTTAAAGTAGCTCTTTCACAAGACTTTGGCCTACGATTCAGTTTAGTGGCTTAAGTTCACTCCCACTCCAACAAGCCTCTGGGTGGCTCTGCACTCAACTGCCTCGTTGTAGGAAATCATCTTTTTATTGTTGTCACATTCTAATTCAGTGTTTTTGTTCCTGCACTGTATCGGTGATATTTCAAGTAACTGTAGTCAAATTCCCTGACAAGTGTCTCTTCCTGTATTTTCTGTTTTTGTGGGTATTCGATGTCATTCCGTGTATGTTACCCATTTCAGCAGCATCAGCATATAAGCTGCTTGTCTCATCAGCAGTTTGTAGTTTTGATTGTGTAGTTTTCTTTTCGTCATTTGTCTGTATCCCTGACAATGTGACAGTCAGCAGTAGACGTGCTAATGCTTTGGATCAGTGGCATTGAGATCTGAGATGTTTTTAGAGATAAATAGATGAAGCAGAATAGACTTAACCAGTCCCCGGCCAAATTACATCGTCACCGTAGATTTCCGTTGACACTGTCGAATGCTCTGCTTGGCTTTATAATCAGCTGCAGGTTGTCTTTTGTCTCATTAGCTGCCGGTTTATCCCTCAGTCCCCTCCTCTCTAATCTGATGAAGCCTGCTACAGTAACTCTAACTGTTGTCACTGCACACAGGCAAACACCACCCTTCACTTTGTTTACATTTGCTTTGCCTGACTTTGCTTTGTCCGTCTTTCGTGTTCGCCGTGTTCTGTTTACTGTCCTCATGGGGACACACGGGTTTAAGCTGCATGAATTATTGCTACTTAGGTTTTCTTTTTCTTTTATGTTGCGCTGTCCTCGCAAAACAACACAACCTCTGAGATCTGTTTAAACGTTATGTTGATGGGCTCTTTAATGAGAGCCTTTGTGCTACTTCGGCTCATTCCCAATCCAAATCCATGCTGTTTGTTTTAGCTGACCTAAGGTAACTTGTTAGGCAACAAGCGCGCCATTGTGGATCCTTTCTTTCTGCTCTTCAGTCTGGGGGAACTTTGATGCCCACCACTCAGTGACTCAGTGATCCCCTCCTAATGAGCCCGCGTACTGTCCCATCCCAGTGTTATAGAGTCCATTCACCCGGAGAGGCACACAGGACAGTGACAACAGCTACAGCACTTCAGCTAGACACCTCGTCCCTGTCAACACGGTCTACTCCTGCACCAGAAACCCCACATCCCACCAAGACAACAGTGCAATTTCAGCTCATCTCATTCTTTGAAAAACCTTGCTATATTTTCTAAAGCAATAAGCTTCATTTACTCAAGGATTACACCCCGTTGGAGTTTGGCCAACACAAGCTAAATGAGCTTAGCCTCATGAAATGAGACCAGTTAGCAGCTGTTGAAATCAGCTCATGGAGACCTTTTCTAAATCCTGGATTACACCATTTTCTATATTGACTTTTAAGAGAAGATCTGAGTGTTTCGTGTTTTTTTTTAAGCACTGCTATGTTTTGTACTCGTGTATGTACTAGGGTTGGCTGGAGATGTCACAATATCAGCAATTTTCCACGATTCCAGATACCCAATTTAATAGGTGATGGTAAAAAATAAACACTTTTGAGTTTGTGTTAAAAAGCTAAACGGGTCAGAATTCCCTCTCTAGTGTCTGTTATATTGCTTCAAACTATTTATTCAGGTTTCTTGCGAAAAACTAGATTTTACAATAAGTCTCAAGCCGTGATCCGTACCATAGAAGAAGAATTTTGTACGATTTGCTTCCAAAGTGTCTGTTCTCGTGACATCTCAAGGGTCGGGAGATACATTAAGATTTTGAGAATATAACCCTTTAAAACCATCTTGGTCAGTCACTGTTCCAACAATCACCAACTTTGGTTTGGTCGAAATTAACCCTTAAGTCACAGAGTTGGATGTGAAAACATGCTGTTTTTCCCTAAATAAATGAACTGAAAACAACCGACGATGTACTCGGCCAATCGCTGATTGACAATATATCGCTTTGTCCAAATCGCCCGGGTAGCACAACAGAAATTTGGAATCTGTGTGAGAAATGAGATGTTTGGGGGGAAAAGGAGTTTGTAATGGAAGATTTGTTTAACCATGTCTGTAAAGTTGGTTGGTGATGTGGTTAACCTTAAAATGTCTTGCAATTGTCTATTTTTCATATGTGGAAAATCAAATCTCGACCTAGCATTGTTTAATTTATCCTTAATGTTTTCCACATAATACCCTGAAAACTAACGCCCTATAAAGTACATTCAGTATGCTGATGTAATGCTAACTTGTCACATTGTGTTTTTCCAGGAGGCTTCTCGGTGGTGTTCCTGGCTCGTACGCACAGCGGCGTCCGCTGCGCTCTCAAGAGGATGTACGTCAACAACGTCCCGGACCTGAATGTCTACAAGAGAGAGATCACGATCATGGTGAGAGCAGCATCACAGCGCTAACGTGTAGTTGTTTTGATGATCTCCACATCAATTTAAGTCCTCCGTTCTGTTGCAATGTCTTGGTTTTGGCTGCATTTCCTTCCAGTCCTTCATAATTTCTCTCCCTTTTTGTGCTCCTAATGTGCTCTTAATGTGCTCATTATTGGGAAAGTTTCATGAGGGCATTCTCAGTTTTCAGTTATTAAATTTAAGGGCATAATTCGTGTTTGAAATGGGACACGAGCCCTCGTAAAGACGTTGCTCTCATGAAGGAAGGTGCATATAAATGGCTTCATTCCACCTTCATAACCCGTCCTGTCTGCCAGCATTTCCAGTCTGGCAACAGCAAAAGCCTTTTTTGCTGTGTGAGATTGTGTTAATAAGCACCGTTCCCATGGGCTAATACTTATGATTTATTACACAGAGCTGGCACTCGCATGATTTCAGCGAATGATAAAGTGTTTTATGTCATTCAAAGTTAGATATCATCATTTATTCTGTGCGTCTTGGACAACAGCAGATGTCTCCACGCTGAATGTTTGACCCCGGTGTGTCGGTGAACAGCTCAGCTTTGTGTCCGTTCACTTCTTCTCATCAGCTGTGTGACGCTCACCCACTCTGCTGACCTCACACACGTCGCTCTCGGTGTGTCGGGTCTCTTCATGCTGCCGTTAAAACGACCAACAAACACTTTGATGCTTTAATCCGGCGAATGAATCAAGTTGAGAAAGATTAGCGGAGTTAAGAGCTCAGCGCGGAGTAACAACATGAAGGAACACTAAAGGCACCAGGCTGAACTCACTACAGCTGGATGCTTGAACTTTTTGGGATGTCTTCTCCTGCAGGTTTTTGTTGCAAATGTGGAACTGGGCTCAGATGGATTTGCACTTTTTTAATGCAGTGAACATAAGTCGTTACTTACACCACTTCAAAAAGACATGAAGAAACAGCAGGGCGTTATTCCAGACTTCAGTGTTTTAATGCTTCATTGTACATTGAGTAGCAAATATAGCAGCAACACTACACACGTCCAGACATGAACACTCATCAGCACCTCTTAAAAGTGTGTACACAATCCACATGTATCCTTTGTATCGCTTCAATAACTACCGTGTGTTCAATTAGACTTCAGTTCTTCTTCTTCTTCTTCTTCTTCTTCTTCTTCTTCTTCTTCTTCTTCTTCTTCTTCTTCTTCTTCTTCTTCTTCTTCTTCTTCTTCTTCTTCTTCTTCTTCTTCTTCTTCTTCTTCTTCTTCTTCTTCTTCTTCTTCTTCTTCTTCTTCTTCTTCTTCTTCTTCTTCTTCTTCTTCTTCTTCTTCTTCTTCTTCTTCTTCTTCTTCTTCTTCTTCTTCTTCTTCTTCTTCTTCTTCTTCTTCTTCTTCTTCTTCTTCTTCTTCTTCTTCTTCTTCTTCTTCTTCTTCTTCTTCTTCTTCTTCTTCTTCTTCTTCTTCTTCTTCTTCTTCTTCTTCTTCTTCTTCTTCTTCTTCTTCTTCTTCTTCTTCTTCTTCTTCTTCTTCTTCTTCTTCTTCTTCTTCTTCTTCTTCTTCTTCTTCTTCTTCTTCTTCTTCTTCTTCTTCTTCTTCTTCTTCTTCTTCTTCTTCTTCTTCTTCTTCTTCTTCTTCTTCTTCTTCTTCTTCTGGGTCTTTCTGTCCTGATGGGTTCCATGTTTTCGTCCCGTTTGTAGAAGGAGCTGTCGGGCCACAAGAACATCGTCGGCTACCTGGACTCTACGATCAACGCGGTGTCGGACAGCGTGTGGGAGGTCCTGATCCTCATGGAGTACTGTAAAGGTTTGTAAACACGCACATGTTGTGAAACCTTCATATCCTTTTATACTCAGTAAATTCAGACTCATTGAAGTTTCTCTTTATAATATCTGACTCTCTCTTTCTTCCCTCCCTCCCTCCCCCCCTGCAGCGGGTCAGGTGGTGAAGCAGATGAACCAGCGGTTGAACGTGGGCTTCAGCGAGGCCGAGGTCCTCCACATCTTCTGTGACAGCTGCGAGGCCGTCGCTCGTCTGCATCAGTGCAAGACGCCCGTCATCCACCGAGACCTCAAGGTGACCTTTCCTCTTCCCTCTGAACACCTTCGTCTGCTGGTTAGAGGCAACTGATACAAAACCAAAAGATAATCAATTTACAGAGATATTAAACACAGAAAAGAACCAAACCTTTAGAAGCTAGAGTCAGAGACGTATTTCTCTTTTTTCAGACCTTCTTACAACTTTATTTCTTAAAAAAAAATACAATTTTATTGTGACCTTTCACAATAAAAGCCCATGGCATATAATATGCACATGTGAGTATTCAGTAGTTTTGTGTCATTTATTCATCGAGCCCTCTTGTGTGTAAAGGCCTTGACTCGGTCTTCAGAACAGATTTTTTTTAAATCAAAGGTGGCTACGAGCCGGGGTGGGGGGGAAGGGGGGGGGGAGTCCTCCTCGGTGCCTCCTCGGTGCCTCCTTCAGTGGGCCGCTGTCCTCCGTCCAGTTGGCCGAGCCTCTAAACAGAGCGGTCCCTTCAGCCTCACAGCTCCTCTGTTCGCTGTCTGTGTCTATCTGTTCAGCCCACACGGCTTACATAACACCACGGGGACACAAAAGGCCGAGGAGGCCCAGTCACGCATCGCCAGGGGAAGTGAGAGTGCAGAAAAATAATAAATAAATAAGTAAAGGCCCTTAACCCCGAGCTGTCAACAGTATTGAGACACTGCGTTGCTTTCGTGAGCTCAGCGTTTCCTTGGACAGTTTGAAGTCTTCCTTCGGTCTCTCCTGCAGATGTCTTTCTGTTTATGTTTGATTCTGACTTCTTTACGTCTTATAATCTTGTTGCTCTTTCAGTCCGTTTCCTCTTTTTGTTTTTAGTCTGTCGCTTCCTCTTTTCTTTGCTACTCGTTTCCCATCTGTTTTCCTCCACCTGCCTTCATTTCTCTTCTAGCATGTACTCGATCCGTCCTCGCACCTTTACTTTGTGAATCCACTGAACATCACCGTCTGGTCAAACTAATGCCTCCAGGGTGTCACCACACGGATTGTGGGGTTGGACATTTTCCTACGGCAACAAGATCGATTAATGAGAGAATACGAGCAATTTAGAGATTTTACTTTTAAAAGCGTCAACTTTCCAACATCCATGCAAACATCACACAGAGAAAATGACAAATACCAGCGTGATGACACTGTTTTCATGTTGTAACTCTGGATTACAGCCTCTGCTGTGGCCTGACACTCCAAAAACAAACACATTTTAACATGCAAATGAGTCGCACGTCTGTTTTAAGACTTGTTTCAGAATGACAGAGCAGCTGTGATGAGTTACCGTAATGAAGGCTTGTCTCCCTCCTCCATTAATACAGTCAGCTGCAGTTTCACAATGACAGAAGCTTTTACTTTCCTTTCTTACACCTTACTTAATGTGTTTGTGTCGTCTGCTGAGTTACTTTACTTTGTGTGCTTCAAGTTCTGGTGTTGCAGTTCTGTTATTGGGTCATCTGTGACACTGCGTTGACTGTCCTCATGTTCATTAAGAAGTATAAAACGTCTGTCTGTCCCTTTCACCAGGTGGAGAACATCCTGCTGAACGACCAGGGGAACTACGTGCTGTGTGACTTCGGCAGCTCCACTCACAAGATCCTGCTGCCACACCAAGACGGAGTGAGCGCCGTGGAGGACGAGATTAAGAAGTGAGTGTTCTTCATCAGTGGAAGACGAGCTCTGCATGTCGCTCAACACAGTGGTTGATAAAAACCCTGATACATACCTGCTGCTGCAACAATATTCCACTTGTTAAAGCAGCGTGTAAAACCATGGAGTTCCGAGGTGTCCTCAGTTCATTTAAGGTCCATCCAAACACACAGCTGTGCTAGCTGACACTCGATGACGGTGCATTGGGCGGTAAATGTGCTCGGTCACCCCCTCCCCCCCCCCTGCTCTTTGGGTTTGTAGTAAGCCGTGCAGTTGTAGTATCTGTTGTCTGTTTGTGTTTGGAATCACAGCAGCTCTGGCCTGTTGCCTGTTAACGTTCCCACATTTACAGCTGCAATAAAGTGCCACGTGCGGTGCTTATCGTCAGTATACGACCGCGTGTGTAAACTCTTCCTCCTCCATGAAGCCGGTCAAACAGAAACCATCGCTCCTCTGAACTCGGGTGACTCAGACAGGCTTTGTAGTTTCATAACTCAGCTGGGTTGATGCCAAAACCAACCAGCTGCTTTGGTTCTCGTCAGAATGACTGAATAGGAAACTAAATGTTTGGCTCTCTGGAGGAACCGAGCAACCTTTGTTTGTTTCCTCTCGTGTGTCACTCAACAGAAGATCACACGTGTCATCAAA
>JAVDOI010000156.1:304934-353231 GCA_032191485.1 Leptoclinus maculatus
CGTCTTCAGAGGGAGAAACAACAACCATCCCCTGAACACTGCGGCTCATTCCACAGTCTCTTTCATCTCTAAACTGCATCGTCGACAACAAGATGCCGGAGCCAAATATAGCCAAACTGAATATATGATTTGGGAGCAGAGCACTTTAGCATGTGGATTTGTTTGGACAGCCATATTGCCAGGGGAGCAGACTCCGGGTCTGTTTTTCAGCCACCGACATAAGGAACATTCATTCTGTGATCAGTGGGGGAGGAAGACAACAACAGGGTTCGGGCTTCACTCCCCCGCTGGGAGGGACTGCACTTTACATGTTTAAAGGGATAGTTTGCATTGTTGAGAAGGTTTGTGTGAGGTGGTACTTCATAGTCAGTGTAGTACTACAGTAGATGGAGTACAGGAGATAGTATTCTAGACGAATAAAAGGATCTATATCCGTTAAAGTGAACGCTACATTTCTTATGTTTTCTTTACCTTGCTGTCAGTCAGACCTTTATGACGAGGAACTGAAGCTGCTCTCTATATTCCCCTTCAGGTATAGGTGGAGTGGAGTACGCGTCGGTATCCTGTTGGGACTGACATTAAATGAGCGTTCAGGTGTTCTTAAAGACTGTTTTCTGTTTTTTCTCTCACAGGCACTTGGATGCTTGTTGTACAAGCTGTGTTTCTTCGCACTTCCGTTTGGGGAGAGTCAAGTGGCCATATGTGACGGGACCTTTATCGTTCCAGATAACTCCAAGTTCTCCTTCAAGCTGCACTGTTTAATCAGTAAGTCTGAGACCTCAGAATCACTTCACATCACTATTTACTGAAGCACTGTTTGGGATTATGTAACATTCTCTAGAAGTGTGTATTAGTACTCTTAGTTTGTTCCGTTCTGAAGGAATCTTTTTTTTGTTCTTCTGTTTATTAAACAACTCTTAACTCTTGACTGAGTTCCCTCTGTGCTGTGTTCACCCACAGACCAACAAGTTCAGTGTTCTTTACACAACGTCAGCCTGTTTGAACCGGTTCCTCCCTGACAGCCTCTCTTCCCTCAATGCATCCTGGCACTGTGCATCTTCCCCCTTTTAAATGAGATGATCTGACCAACAGCTCCACCGAGTGGCCAAAGAGAGGAGCTGCACCTCACCCACACTGAGTCCGTGACTAACGTGCCTCTCTTGTCTTGTTCCAGGATATATGCTCGAACCGGAGCTGGAGAAGAGACCCGACATTTACCAAGTCTCCTACTTTTCCTTCAAAATAGCTGGAAAAGACTGTCCAGTGCCAAATCTCTTCGTAAGTCACCAGAATGAAGCGATCCGCGTGGGTTTAGCATTTGCAGTCATTTGCGTATTGACATAATTCATAATAATCTTTGTTTTCCAGAACTCTCCCATCCCCACGTCGCTCCCAGAGCCTCTCACTGCGAGTGAGGTCGCTGCTCAGAAAAGCATAACGAAAGCCAGGTCCTGATTATTTAATGTTATTATATTCAAACTCACTGGTACTGATGGAAGAAATAGAATAATACAATCAATAATTGTGCTTTAAAGAATCATTTGTATCTTTTATTTTTTCAGTTTAATGATCAAGATAAATAAATAAATTAGACGTTTGGAAGGCACTCCCTACAAACCCTGCTGTACATGCCCCACATGTGGCTCATGACGTATTACTGTAACAACAACAACGTGTGACTCCTTCTCTGCAGGATAACGGACGACGTCGGCCCAACGGAAACCTCCATCGCTCCCAGACAGAGGCCCAAAGCAGCCAACAGCAACGTGCTGCCACTCGCCAACACCGTCACCCCCGTCAAGATGACCGTGTCTTCAGCGCCCGTCAGCAACGGACAGAAAGGTTCCTTTAACATGAACGATATTGATGTTTAATATCTATAGAAGTTTCTCTACTAAACACTCTGCAGCCTGCAGTTCAGTGTGTCCGCCTGTTTTCATCTAAAGAAACATGGTTTTGTGTCACTACGACGACGTTTAAAGCTGCGTAGTGTTTACTGATGCTCGTTGGATGTGATGGCTGAATCTCAGAGGAGGGAAATTAAACTAAGAGCGTCCGTCTCCACATTAAGTCATTTATTGAGTTTTGTGATTATTTGTCTTTTAGAATGTAACCGCCTTGAAAGGATCAGAAAATGTGCTTTTTGTCATCACCGCCTCGTCTCCCTCTGTCCACTCAGCTCCCACCCCCGGCTCTGAGCCTCCATCCATGCAGCCGCAGCCCGGCAGTCAGCAGCACCGAGTCCTGCAGCAGCTACAGCCTGGTGACCTGCGTCTCCAGCAGCTGCAACAACAACAACAACAACAACATCACCACCACCAACAGCAGCAACAGCAACAAGCACTGCAGCAACATCATGCTAACGCGCAGCAGCTTCAATACCTCCAGGTACTTCCACCACACTGACATCTGCATCTCTGGTTATTAGCAAGTATGAAAAGTAAATCATTGATATCAATACAAGTATTAATATCGATAGGATTATTAACATATATTAATAGATATATATAGTTATCAGTGAACTATTTGTGACAGTCGCGGCTGAAAAGCTCCGATTGTGCGCGCCAAGTTACAAGAATTCAGAGGTGCACGACCACCTGGCGGAGCCCTCAAGCTGGACACGTGGGCCGTGGTTTAGAGGGGACGTTGGGATTGGGCCTGTTTTGAATCACCTGTACTGCCTTCCTCAGTACCAACAGGCTGTGCAGCAGTCCCTCCAGCTTCAGCAGCATCAACAGCAGCAGCAGCAGCAGCAAGCTCTCCTCCAGCAGCAGCAGCAGCACGCTTATCTCCAGCAGCAGCAGCAGCACCAGCAGCTGATGATGCAGCCGTTGTACCAGCAGCAGGTCGCTCACGCTCAGGCCCAGGCTCAGGCCCAGGCTCAGGCCCAGGCTCAGGCTCAGGCCCAGTACGCAGCCATGGTGAGTTCTGTCAGACGTCTGATCCATCAAATCTACTTTTGTTTGTGTTTGAAGCACATTCGAAGGATGCTTCCAACTCTAAAAGAATCATGACGGAATTTCAGAGCAGAAGATTTCAGTCCAAAACGGCAATAAATAGTTTGAGCAAATGACAGCGAAACACATGGAGACACAGCGTGAAGTAACACGGAGCTGAGTATTTCATTTAATGTCAGAACGGCCCTAAAGATGTCTCTCTCTCTCTCTCTCTCTCTCTCTCTCTCTCTCTCTCTCTCTCTGTTCCAAACACTGGCAGTCGAGTCACTTCTCCGTCTGTGCCAAGCAGCATTGGAAGCAGACGCTCCGAAAAAACTTCCTACTGACTCCGTCCAAATATTCAGAGAACTAGTATTTACGCAGATACTGAATCAAACACACAAACACAGGTCCTCCAAACGCGCTCTGCTAGGGCGGCGCAGTTTTTACTCCGTTTCCCACCATCTGTTTTATTTCAGAGGCAATCTGGTCTGAGCGGAGCGTCCACGAGGGGATGGAACAGAGGGTGAAGCCCAGCAGTCTCCTCCGCGTTTCATCCTGACATATGAAGCAGGTTCACACGCAGGGGAAGAGAGCACCTCCGCTAGATTACTCTTCTTATTCCCAAGATACCTGCAGAGCGTTCAAAAGCAGCGTTTCCTCCGCGATCTCGGACCGGCTCCTCGTTGTGAAGAGGGAGCTTTGCTAAGTGGCTGCAGATATGTAACGTGGCGTGTTGACAACAGATCCATTTGTGCAGCACTTTAAAAAGCGCAGCGGTGCAGAAGTGCTTTACACTTATGGTTTGGTTTTAACACAATCTAAGACGAGCGTCAATCTGCTGCCGATGATTTAGCTTTAAAACGAGCTCGTAAACCGGCTCCTTGAGGAAACAATCCGGTCGTAGTCGTCGTCGCTCTCGTATCTCAAGTTGCCGATCGGACTGTAAACGACGAGCAGCGCTCCACAACTGTTGCTCCGTGTCCTCTGAGCCTGGTCGACGTCAGACTGATGAGTCGATGGGTTCAGAGGTTTGGAAGAAGTCGGATCCATCAGGAGGAAAAACGTTTATCTGGTGGAGAAAGTGGAACATTTAGCAGCTTAAAGTGATACTTTCTAAAGAGCTGGTGGAGACCAAAGCAAAGCTAAAAGGAGACGATCAAGTCTCGCTCTGCTTTATAATGATGCGACGAGCTGATAATGTTAATACTTTTTATTTGTCAGCTTGTTTGGGAGATTTTCTGTCCTTTGTTAAAATCAACGTAAACGTGGTTAAAATAAACAAGAATGTTTCCGATGCAGCTTTAAGGAATGTTCAGCGAGTGTTTGAGGAGATCCTGAGTTCACTGTTTGACTCTCACTCCTTCACCCCTCCCTCTCCACCGTGTCCCCAGCTTCTACCAAACTCCAGAAGTGTTTTTTCTAACAACATTCCATCATCTCGTTGCCGTCATTGTGCGCCATGAAATCAAAAGGTCCGTCCCTCATTCCCTCCCCCCCCCTCTTCTCCCTCTCTTCCTTCCCTAACAGCTGCACCAGTACCAACAGGCTTTTGTGCAGCAGCAGCAGCAGCAGCAGCAGCAACATCATCATCAACAGCAGCAACATCATCAACAGCAGCAACATCATCAACAGCAGCAACATCATCATCAACAGCAGCAGCATCATCATCAACAGCAGTATCATCCCGCTCAGCAGCCTCTCCCCTACATGTCCTCCCCTCTTGAGTTCCAGATCCCACTGGGTTCCTACAGCACCACCACTCCCAGAGCTGGAGCTGGGCAGATGGGCGGACCATCACCTGTGGATCCCTCATACAGTAACCCCAGGTAAGGTCCCCTGAACTCAGCATATAGTGGGAAGTGAACCTATGATGCAATTGTACCGTTTTGAGTTAATAACAGCCTCACTACTCCGTCAGTAACCGGTCGTCTCTGCTCTCCCGTCTCCACAGAAGAAACTCTCTGCTCTCGTCCGACGGCGCCACGCCGCCCTCTCAGAGCGCGCTCAGTCACCCCCCCGACATGTCGCGCTGGAACCCTTTCGTGGAGGACAACTTCGCCAAGCTGACGGAGGAGGAGCTGATCGACCGGGAGTTTGACATGCTGAGAGCAAGCAAGTGACCCCGGCTATTGTTCACATCGCCAACAAAGATTCTTACGAATTCAGTGACATTTTGTGTCTCATGATTGTTTATTACTATGTTTTCAGAAGCAGTTGATGTTTGTGTCTTTGCTCTCAGCTCTTACCCTCTGCACCTCCTCCACACAGATAAACCCGTGGAGAGAACATCCAGCGTGGAAACGGACCAACCGCAGCCGGCTGCCTCCACCTCCAAACCCCTGCTACCGGAGGACCTGTTCGGCTCCGCCCCCTTTGTGTCTAGCACAGGCAAGTCTTAGAGGAGTCTCTGCAGAGAGGACCCAACACTGTGGAGCCACCTGCCCCCCCTCACCCCCTCCTGTCCAGCTCTCGGAGCCTTAAAAGCCAATGATCAGTCAGATGAGTTCAGTATAAAACACAAGCAGAAGCTGAGTTAGAGGCTCCTCTGACTGCAATCATCTCCTGCCTTCTCAAACTAAGGCTTGGTGGTCATCATTCCTAACGAACCTTTTATGCAAGTCAGCTGGTCAGAAGTGTTTTGAGCAAGGCACCAACTCTGCCAGGGTTGGGGGTTACATTCCCTGTCTGGATCTAATGGCTTGAACAAGGTACTAACACACAGGATACACATAATAATAATAATAATACTGGCACATGTGCGTAAGATCAGTGCGTATAAATCTTCCAGCGCGCTGCGTAACGTCGCTGTCGTTCCATCGGCACTAGAGACGCGTGTCTGTCCTCATTAGGGCTGAGTGATGTTCAACACACAGTTACATTCATTAGTGGCTTCATCTGTCTCTGGAAACCCTCAGAGGGTTACAACTTAAGAACAGGTGAAGGTTCCTTATGTTCCTTTATCTTTCAATCAGGAATTTGTTTTGTTTTTGTTGCAAAGATCATTTTTCAGATCATCTGCTGAAACAAGTGTTTGTTGTTGTAATACTGATGTTGACCACAAGAGGCTGAAGTGAACTACTACTCATGTAGTACACATGTTTCCTAAACGCCAGATTAGTGCCAATATGACCAAACGTCCTCTCACATGACATGAACCTTGTGTTTAGAGTTCATGGAGAACACGTGAAAGCTTTTCCTCACTGTTTGAACTTCAGCCTCTTGTGGCCAACATGAGCATTACAACAACAAACTAAATGATCGGGACTTTGATTCTTCACCGCTTCTTGAGTCATAAACACAGTGAAACCATTTGATCAGACTTTAATACACAGGCCGGCTCGTTACAAACCACGGATTTGATCACGTTTCATGAATCATAAGGAAACTATAGTTGATTTCTCAATGCTAATATTATCAGAAGGTATTAGAGCACCGTGTGGAGCGAATACCGATGCAGTTGTACTTCTTTTAATGAAGTTCTTTATTAGTTCTTAACTCTTTTGTTTTACTCGCGTCTTCGCTTTGTTTTTCACTTTCATTCCAGAAGAAAGTGTTTATTATTGCTGCAGCTTTTAGAAGCTGATCGATCTTTTCTTTGTGCTCCTTTAAAGTCGGCGTTGTTAAACCTTTTGCAGATGCTCTGGTTGTACAAACAGGTCTGTCATGTTATTCATATTGAGTGAAGGATCTTAAGGGAAAGACAGTCGTGTGTGTTAAACGCGTCCTCGTTCAGTAGATTTAAAGTCCGAATTCATTCTGTAAATCTACCCTCACGTTTAAATACTCATTCAGCCCAAACATCACTCAGCTCTGGTACTAATAAACTGTTAAAGACACTTGAAGGTGTCAGAGTTGCGGCTCTTTGCCGTTCGTTTACATTAAAACACCATCGACCCTCTTCGGCCATTGAAACTGCAACGAGTCCTCACAGAGAGCTGAATATCTTTTGTTTCTAATGGCCTCAGATGTTCTGGTGTAACCGGAGCTCTTTACTCTGGAGGCCGATGTTAACGCCCACTCTTAATGCCACCGGATTCGTCCTCTTTAGGCTCAACCACACGCAGGTGTAATAACGATGTTTCTACGTGCATCACGTCGGCGGCAGCAATAAGCTTCTGCTCCTCCTGCTCCTCCTGCTCCTCCAATGTGAATCGGTTTAGAACACACCGTTCGTATCTCTGACTATATTTCATGATAAACGCTAAAACACGTTGAGATTTTCTTTAGTTTTTCTACCGTGAGTTCATCTCTTGTTGAGAGTAGAACGAGATGATGATGCAATACAACCCCCCCGAGCACTGGAATGTGTTATCGTTACTTCATCAATATCAACATCTATTTGAGTTCAAAATTGGAAAACCAAAATGAATCCAAACCAAACCGATTGAAGGGACGTCACAGGCTGGAATGAGAGAAGTCACGTTTTTGATCGGCCGTTTATCTTCCTGTGTTCCGTCTCTCTGCGTCAGCTGTTGGGTTTTATTAGGTCGCAGGTGGTTCTTTAAAATATGTTTTGTGCAAACACACCGCTGGCAACGAGCAGCTGTTTTACGTCCATTAATAACTCGTTTCTCAGAGACGGACCTGCTTTGGTCTTTAAAATACTAAAGAATTCTTCACAATGTGAGATTTTCAAACTCCTCCGGACAAAAGTTGACGACTTTGAGAGAAACGAGTTGAAACATTCTGATCTGAATGATGATTTGTGACCCTCAGACAGCTGATTTAGAGATCTGGTGACCAAAGACGCAGCGTGTCAAATGTCTTTACTGCTACCAACCAATCACAGCACGACACGACAAACACCGGCTGATGCGACATTATAAGTGCCAAAAAATGTGCCAGAACCACAGAACATGTTCTCTAAGAACACTCAACATCAAACTACAGCCAAAGGTTTTGTTTCCCTCTAATGAGAACGTCTCACAGAGAACCTGAGGGATGTCTTTAGACTGAAGCTACGTTGCTGGTGGTGTGTCTGCACCTTTTAATTCAACTCCTCTTGCATATATTAAGGGTTTCTTGTCTTTTTAGCGGAAGTCGTTTGGTTTCCAAGTTTTATTTACCTGACCGACAACGCTGACGCTTTTATTTCTTTTATTTCTTTTGTTTCTTTTGTCTCTGATTACATTTATCTGAAGAATTCAAATGTTCAGAGGAACAAAGCAGCCGCTCTGTTTTCCTCAGTTACCAAAGTTTGGACTTTAAATCCATCTGTTAGGTAAATGAAGTTATTCTGCCCCGATGTTTGTGACTCATGTTTGACGTTGTGTATTCTATAAGCTCAGAGAAACAGACCGTCGGTCAACGTACGTCCTCTTAAAGTGTTTGTTTTTGTCACTGACGGACTCAGATTGTTACTATAAGAGTCTGACAACATTATGAAGAACCCTACAGAGAACTGAAACCTTTATCTTTACATTAATCCGGTCTGTTCGCTCTGAGAAGTCTCTGAAATCTGACCTCACATCTAAACCTTCAGCCACGACATTAAAATCCTTTTATACAACACTAAGCGACGCGACAAACTGACCACCCCGACGCTGCTCTCTTCAGGTTGTCTTCAGGCAACACGTCACACGACTCAACAGACGGAAAGGTTTCATCTCTCTGCGGGTTCTTTATAATGTTGTGAGACACTTCTAACAATCTCAGCACCAAAAACAAGCACCGAGCGATGACATCACAGGGTTCTCCCTCAACACTGGACACAAAGACGTGGAGCGATGGTCCTCTGTTCGTCTTTAAGTGAATCCACTGACACGACGTCGTGTCTCGGTTCCTCTGTCCTGTGGAACATTCAGGAGTGTAAATGTAAATAGATCCTTCAGGATGGTGAACGTTTGTTTTCTAGTTTGAATCCATACAATCCTAAAGGGCTGTATGTCTGTGAGCGTGACTCCCGTCGGTCACGCTCACAACACGCGTGTTAAAGTAGAGCTCGCGTGTTTAGCTGAAGGTAAGTTTCAGAGAACGGTTCATGTTTCACATCACTGCCTGCTTTCATCGGGACGTTGCTTCTGTTCACTTTTCTATTGTTTTATTTTCCTTTGTTTGTATTTGTCATTCCGTCAGACAGCCATACTCAGAAACATCTTGTTCATGTGTACTGGTGGATGATCTCTAGTGTGGATAAGGGACGACCAGAGCCATTAACTGCACTTTAAGGTTCTTTTTGTATCATTTTTTAATCCCAGGATTTAATGGGATGAACAAGCAAACAGACGTTGAATATGTTGTTTTATATCTACATCTTTCTTTTTTTACATCTGCAAGTGTTCTGTGCTTTTATCCTCTGTGTTCGGGGGCTTGGTTCCCTTCGTCAGCGTTACATCCTGCTAGAACCCCCACGAGATCACTACATTCTTTAATTTGAATCCATCCTCGTTAGACGTGTTTGAGAGAACTCTTGAGTTCGTAGTTCTTCTCTCCTGCAGAAAGATTCAACTCTAGATCGACGCGTTGTCTTCTACATATCTTTGTTTCAACAGACTATGTCAAGAAGAAAGGTCCTGTATCATACTGTGAGTGTGAATGTATTTCTTTATAGAATGTAACTGATAAATAAAAAAAAACATTCAAAATCAAAATCCCCGTTGAATCCTTTTATTTATTTTACTGGGTTTAGAGTTGAGTCTCTCCACCACTACACCGTGTGCAAGATGTTCCTGTTAACATGGCTGTCTTTGTCTGATCTCTGTCGTCCAATCACAACGATCAGTCAGGAGGACTCTTTACGTGCTTTAATTTGACTTTCTACCGTTTTAAAACCAGTCCAGTTCCAGGTTTCAGGACTTCCTGTTGACGGACTAAATCTCCTCTAACTGTGCACGTCGTCACGTCTTCTGTCTGTAGTGTTATTACACTTCCTGCTGTCACATCGTTTAATAACACACCAGCTCATTCACAGTGTCTGCTTAACATCTCAAATCTTTACTGCAAAAGAAAAAGAAAATACCGAGCCTTAGAATATGTATTTCCAAAAAGGATTGAAGCAAATTCCCTCATTTGCATAATAATAATAATAATAATAATAATATGGTTAACAAACTGATTGTTCTGCTTAGAGATAGAAGTTCTGATGCTCTGCAGAGTGAAAATAGACGTTGATCTGCGGTGACGATGCTCCAAACAGACTGATGATGAATTCATCTTTGATATTTGAATCTGATTCTGTGTTTCAAACCGTCTCAACCACATAAACAGCAACTTTATTTAAATGATTTCACACTGAGGTCATTTATATTTCATGTGTTTGATCCTTTAACTCTTCTAATAAACACGAATCCTCCGCCTGTGTCGAATGACAACAAATCAACCTCAAATCAAAAAGTCTACTGAGTGAAACCATAGAAACAGGTTCTCAGTCTCATAGTAAACATGAAAGTGGACGCCAGTGAATTCCAGCCACAGTGTGTCTGAGTAATGATGATTTTTTCCAAATCATATCTTTAAAATGTTTATAATAAATGAAATAAGCTCCCAGAGACGTCAACGTTTCATCTTCAAATAACGTTAATTGTACAATTTTATGGTGATTTCACACAAAAGAGAGAAAAACTGACAAAAGGGATGTTTAGGATTCACTCTTTGCGGTCGGTGTCGGTCAGTAAACGTTCTGCAGCTTCATCAAATCGATCCTCAGTGTGAGTTTGTATCCTGAGAGAAGAGACGGTCATGTTTCCACCACTGATCTGTGTCTGAAGTGACCGTGATTCTACTCTGGGAGCAGTCGGAGTGGAGCGAACAGATGCAGAGACTTTCCTGCATTAACATGTTTTATCGTTACTTTTTATTTATTGCCGCATTGTTTCATTTTATCAACAACAAAAGCTTTTTTTTTTTTGGCCGATCTGTCATCACGTGGTGCCAGTTTGGACGGCTGAAGACGAGGAGAGGTTTCCATCCTCGTGTTCACAGCGGGGGGTCCTCGCGCTGCTTTCTAATATAGAGCTTCCACTAATGGGGAACAATGAGTTGGCTCATTGTGTGTGAGCACCATTTATCTTCAATATCATTGGAGACTATCCACCCGCTAATTAGGCTAATCTCGAACTTGTCATTATGCAAATCTCTTGGAAATAAATTTACACGAGGCACTTTTGTTCCAGCAAATGCCAATTTATGCGTAAGAATTTATAGAAATATGCAGAAAGATTAGTAATTGCAGGACAAATCTTTATTTATTCATTTAAACTCGTGACTGGCAGCTTGAATCTTTTCACTAAGAGATTTAAATCTGAAAGCAATTTTGTGAGTCTTGAAAAAGCTCCGCGTCTCATTTCTTCCTCCTGTAAGCTGCTCTGATCACCAGAGGGTCAGAGCAGCTTTACACCATATTGAGTTTCAGGGATTTCTCCTTCTGCTTCAATATTGGACAAACTGTTGGGATTTGGACTTGTCCTGATTTCTGTAATGCAACAGAGGCGCTCTAAGGAAAGGAACACTTGTACCATTGGTTTGTGGTCTACGGTTGTAAAGATTGGAATTCGGCCTTTTGGCCTTCGCCGTCTTAGTTTTTTGCAACCAGTGAACAGGAAGTGACCATATCTGGACTGAGGAGGAGTGACGTAGAGACGCCGTATACGTCTCTGGTAGAGACCTGTCAATCACAGTAAGCCCCGCCCTAAAGCATCCCCTGCTTTATGGTCTGTTTGACTCTAAATGGACCATAATTTACTAAATGAACATCATGCTGTATTGAAGAAGACTTGAAACTAGAGATTGAGACCATAAACTCATGTTTACAATGTTTACTGAGGTAATAAATCAAGAGAGAAGTAGAGTCATTTTCTATAGACTTCTATACAACCAGAGGAGTCGCCCCCTGATGGTCAGTAGAGAGAATGCAGCTTTAAGACACTTTTTTAGCCCCGAAGGTTTCCATCTGGTCTGGAATCAAGACTCTCCTGTCACAAAATATCTGGAAGGGTTAAAACTTGCACATTGAGGAGACTGTTGCATCTTTAACTCTTGCATTTGTGTCTTGTTTCAGGTACCGATGAGATGAAGACTGAGCCGACCAATGAGGAAGTCAGCGTTCCTGCTCTCGTCTCAACCACTGCAGAGAGTCTAGAGCCGGTGCCGCTGGTGGAGCCAGTGCCGCTGGTGCCGGTGGTGGAGCCGGTGCCAGTGGTGGAGCCAGTGCCGCTGGTGGAGCCGGTGCCGGTGGTGGAGCCGGTGCCGGTGGTGGAGCCGGTGCCGGCGGCAGCCAAGGAGCACAAACCAGGCAGAAAGAGCAACTGCAGACCCGGCGAAGAGTCCGACAGTGACTTTGAGTCCGACCCTCCTTCGCCAAAGAGCAGCGAGGACGAAGAGGCGGAGGAGGAAGAAGCGCTGAGCAGTGAGCACGGTGAAGACACCGAGCCGGAGAATATAGGACAGAGGCCTCTGCTGATGGACTCTGAGGAGGAGGACGAGGACAAGCACAGCTCGGACTCGGACTACGACCCCAGCAGGGTCAAGAACCGCTCGAGGAAAGCTCCGGCCACTAAAGCTGCTCCGGCCGCCGCTAGAGGGAGTCCTCAGGAGGATTCTGCCATGACTCTGATCACCCCTCCGGAGTCGCCCAGCGGAGTGAGAGCTGCTCCAGCTGAGGACTCTGTGGATGTCTTTGGCGCCGTTCCCTTCCTCGGAGGAACCTCGCCCGTCGGGCCTTCAGTAAGCTCGGACATCTTCGCCAAAGCGCCTTTCAGGCAAGTCAGCCACGAGCAGCGAGCCGCGGACGACTTTGACGTTTTTACCAAAGCGCCATTCAATCGGAACCTCTCCAAGTCGGGCAAGAGCGGCAGCGATGTTCCCATGGGCCAAACGCCGCCCGTGTCCCCCGACGGCATCGACGTTTTTGGCTTCTCCCCCTTCCAGCCGGGCCCTGACGAGCCGCCTCCCGCCACCTCTAGAAGCGCGGAAGACATCTTCCAGCCGTCCTTCGAGGAGTCGGCCAGTCCGCAGCAACAGAGGCTGAAGCAGCGCAGCCTCCAGAGGCTGTCGTCACGCCAGAGGAAAACCAAGCAGGAGGCCACGGCCGGCGGCAGCAATGGCAAACGCCACCACGGCACGCCGACCGGCGGGCGCAAGACCGGCAAGCCGGCCTACCGCACGCCGGAGCGAGTACGCAGACACAAGAAGGTCGGCCGGAGAGACTCGCAGAGCAGCAACGAGTTCCTCAGCACCTCGGACTCGAAGGAGAACATCAGCGTTGATATAACCATGGCTGAAGGGAAAGACAAAGGAGCTTCTCTGCCGGTGGACGAGGCCCTTTTAGACCCATTCGGAGCCAAGCCTTTCCAACCTCCGGACGGCAGCCGGCACGGCCAGTATCAAGGACTCACCGAAAGTAAAAGCGACTCGGGCACGGCTAACGGAAAGTCCTGGTCGGGCTCCCTTCACGGTGCTCTCGAAGATGGCAGCATGGATGATTTCGGGGCGGTGCCCTTCACAGAAATGGTCGTCCACAGCGGACCTGAGCCGGAGCAGCCGCCCTCACAGCCGCTGGACCTCGACCCGTTCGGAGCTGCACCTTTTCCCACCAAGCAGTGACTTTTCCTTGCAGACTTCCCTCTCTCTGCCAGTTGCGGTTAAATAACTTCTTATTTTTGTTTTGTTTTTGGGGGCTTGGGAACACCTTCAACCAATCGACAAAACTTAACCCCGACGCTTCTTCTCTTTGAATAACAAAATCCTAAATCCTGTGGAGTGTGAGTGACGTTTCCACATATCTTTCAGCTGTACCTGTGTGCTGAGAAAGCCTTTTATGCTGCATCTTAACGCTTGAAAAGACGTTTGAACCGGATCGGAAATCGCTGCAAAAAAGCTCTTTATGGCTTGCCTTCTGATCTACCAATATGTTTGTTTCTTTTTTAAGCACCACGAAGCCTTACCTGAGCTGGGCTCCACCTTTGCTGCACAGTACCTCGAAAACCACGACACGGTCGGCCCACGTTGGCCTTTTCATGTCGGTGGAATCGTTCGGGGGTTGTCCTTAACCACTTTTTTTTTTTAATCCTTTGTCTATGCATAATTTCACCGTAGTCTTTTAAGCAGACAAACGTGTTGCGTTACACTTTAAATACTACAAGAGATCGAATTTTATTGTACTTCCTTAAAAAGTTGGGTCAAGTTTAAATTTAGGCTCCTAACTGTTTTCTTTTATTTCCTAGCAGTAAACTTCTGTTAATTCTTTATTAAGTTATAAAACTCAACACATTCTGTTAAGAGATAACAACACAAAGCCACATTTAGATCGCTCGTCTTTGACCCCTTCAAGAACTCACAAGCTTTACTGCAATCTTTCTCAGCAATGTTAGCGCTCCTAACAGCAAATATAACATTCATTCATTTATGCTGCAGAATAAATGGGACCTGTGCGATCAGTTAAATGGAAAAGACCAAAACCAACAATGTGTTAGTCCGTCGCTTGACACTTCCTGTCTGTGGCTCTCAGCTCCACACCCATTGGTTCCTACAGTCAAGAGGCTGTAGCTTAGCTTAGCATTAAGATAGGGGTAAATGGCTAACCCAGGAAGTTACTGCGCCCGGCCAAGAAAAAGGTGTCGGTAGGCGGAGTTTGTTACCGTCAGTTTCCTGTCTTTATGCTAAGCTTAGCTAACCTGGCGCTTCATATTATCAGGATAGATGAGTGTGAGGTATCGATAGTTTTATCTCACTCTCAATAAACACGTCAAAACTATAGTTTCTCTTTTAAAATAGGTTCAGTCATTTCGTAAAACAGCTGGTCACTGTAGTTTTTATCAAATGTTACTCAAAACTTGACAAATTAGTGCATTTGTCGGGGACTATTTTCAGCGGCGGATTAATCCACATTTGGTCCAAATACACTAGAAAGCAAAATAAGATACCCGGCCTCGGTTACACTCGGGATCCGTTCTTATTGGTTTTGGTCTTTTCGTGTTATTTGTTAACAATAACGCTGCAGGATGTGATTTGGAGTATTTATAAAAGGGAACTAAAATCCAAGATCTGTGAAGCGTAATCAGGTAATTTGTATTAATGAACTAGTTTGTGTGTTCTCCACATCGACGGCCTTAAGCTCTGCATTTACCTTCACTGTTTGAATTAAACCTGCAGGTTGTTTTCACCATTTCATAACTACGTCACATCTTTTATTTTTTATTTCTTTCCACAAAGGTAAATCTGATATTGTATTTCTCTGCTGTTTGATGCAATAAAAAAACAAAACAAATTCATCTCAGAGGTTTGAAAACGAAGCAGTTTCACACATACACGGTTTATTATTTAGAGTCACGTTCAGCACCGATTGCTCAGGTATGAAAAGTCAAGATACAAAAATTCCGGCTGCTACAAAACCTCTTCAGACACGCAGCCGATGTCTCAGAGCGCAGACGTCACAGGTTCACAAAGAATAACTTAAATACAACAACAACAACATTTGTCTCGGTCTAAAACTTTAAATATGACAAACAAAAGAAATGACTTTCATTCCAAAACATTCAACTATTGTTTTGTTTTGTGTACATAAACCAACATTAAGAGAATTTAAACGTTTCAGTGAAGAGGACTTCTGTCCATCGTGAATGTGTTGCATTTTGGAATGAAGTCATTCAAAGACAAGAAGAAAAGCAGTCGACTTGAACATTGCACATCACCCTAAAATGAGCCGGAGAAAAAGCAAAGAGAGAGTATCGAGTCTGAACAACGAGAATCTGACAGTTTAGTTAAACTCTGTTCACACAGGAACAACAATCAGCTTGAACTATTTAAAGATAAGAATGAGCAGAAGATAACAGAGCTGCACTGTGGAGAGAAACGTAAAGGACACAGACATGTTACATCTTTAACAACAAAGCTGTCTCAATTTAAACCAACCTTAAGTCAACAGTAGTGACAGTAATGGTGTCCACATGTGGAATAAACCAAAGACTTTCTGAGAACTCAAAGTGCTAAAAAAAACAATGTTTAACAATTTTTTTTATATTTTTAACGCATGAAGGCAACTGAAATGTATGACGTCTGTCAAAAACATTATGTTGATATACGTGTATATGCATCTTTTAGTGTATGAACTGTTAACATGATTCATAGTGAAGACGTCAGTATTAGTCTAAAGTTGATCTAAATATCTAAAAACTGACCACGCAACATTTTAATAAGACTCAACTTTCTCTCGTCACAGCTGGAAAATAATAAAACAAATCAACAGTTTAATAAACTGGACTTACTTTTCTCAAAGAAAACATCCCAGAAGTGAAACAATATGAATGTCAGTTTGAACACAGAGGCAGAGCAGCATTACACATGAAGTTCTGGTGGTACTAGTACATCTGTAGTACTAGTACATCTGTAGTACTGGTATGTAGGGTATGTACTTGTTAAACAATAATACTGCTCACGCAAAAGCACAAAATGAAGCTTAATGAAGAAAAGGTTTAATATCTCTTTGGTTTTTCTATCTAAACATGAATTAATTAACCACCGGTTCATGTGTTCTCATTAAGAAGCTCAAAGTTCAAACACTGACAACTTGTTAAAGTTTGGAAATAAAATAAATTTGGGTCGATTGCTCGTCAAATTTCAACACTTTAAAAACAGATTTTATTTACGAGCACCCAGCGGTGACATTAAAACATTCAATTTAATTTGACTTGATTATTTGAAATATTGGGCATTCTTGGAGCAAAACGTAATTTAACAAGTGCTACATAATGTTCAATTAATAGGCACTTAGAGAACACTTAGAGAAATGCTAAACTACCCTCCATGTGTTGTGTGTGTGAATTTGATCGCAGTGCAAACGGTAGATTCTGTGGTTGAGCTGCAGAGTTTGTGTTTGTTGGTAAAAACATACTCGACACGCGTCACAGGTTTGAGTCCCTGTTTGCAGCCCGGCTGTTCCTTCACAGGTCGGGTGGACTGAATGTGTCCATCACTCCCCAACCTAAAGAAGACAATGGTTTAAACAATGAAAGAAGAGAAGGAGCAGAATTAGGGCTCAGTAACACATCTCATGGTATATGATGCATTAAATAGTCAGAGTTTTATGGTATTACGCACGGTGCTGCTTACGATAGAGGCGTGCAGAGCGGCGTCCTATTGGTGGGGGGGGGCGTCGGGGCAGGGCTGGCTGTGTCGGTACGCCATGATGAAGCACGTCGACTGGTGCCACCAGTACAACATCAGCACCAGCAGCAGGTGCCACACCTGGTGACTGGAGCCCAGGTAGTTCAGCTGACCTGCAGCGACACCACCGAGGAAGAAATAAGACGGCTGACAAGTTGACAGAGGACCGTCTAAACTGTTTGTAAAAGGTTCTTATGACTCTAATAACTTGAGCTGAAGTGTGACGTATTCTATTTTAAAAGACACTCAGATGAGTCACACACACACACACACACTGAAATGTTGCTCTGAGCACAGTCGTCTCACCTGGGAAGTAGCGTTCAGGAACTTTAGAAACGTAGAAAATGAGAGCTAATACAGCGATGAAGTACATCCCCAGAACCCGAGGAACAAAAGCCTGAAGGGAGTAAATTAAAAAAGGATTTAAGCAGTTTGTGGAATAAACTGAACAGCAGCAACACAACAAAACACAAATGAATCCTGCATATAAAAAACATTCTTAGATATAATTAGAGTCTAAATATAAGACTTGCTTATCTTATAGAGACCAAACAACTGAATTTGGGAAGAAAATGAACAAGAATAGCAATTAATATTGTCAAAAGAGAAACTAATCTTCCGTATTTGTTCCTCTAAAACAAACCAAAGTTCACACGGCTCAGCATCGAGGGAACCCTCCAGAACATAATGAATATTGCGGTTACGGAGACTCACCTGGACGAGCTCCGAGGAGAAGCCTCCGGTGATGCAGATCCAGTGGAAGGTGGGGATGAGGCCGTAACCGGCCACCAGGCAGAAGATGAGCGAGCGCAGCTGCTTCCACTGCTTGCTGAGGTAGTGAGGGTGGATCTGAGCGAAGAACACGGCCAGGATCATGGCCAGGACCGTCACCAGGTACACCTGCCGCCAGTACTGCAGGAACGGGAAGATCAACACATTACATCTCATGTACGCGGTCGGGAATCTGGTTTGAAAGAGTTTAGAACGGCCACCTGAAGCAACGGTGACGTGTTCATCAACACATTGTGTCAAACTAAAACCAAGAAAAGGAATCAAATACAGACTCACGGCTGTACGTCTACGTCCACATGTCTCCACTTCATTTCATCCTAGTCGAGGCAACTTTAAAGCTCCGGATTATCACGATTCATCCGGATGTTTTTGGGGACTTTTCAAGGTACTTTTGCATCGTTACATCTCGAGTTCAGATTCTTTTGTTCAGCGCTGATGGAGAGAAATCATTGATCCAGCAAAAATACCAAAATGCTGACTCGCTTCAGCTCCTCAGATCTCAGATCTTTGGTCAGATTAAATACTTCCCTTAGGCTCTTGAAACGTGCATTTCTTTATTATTGTCTGATCTGTAATTGATTGAAAATAAGACTTAATTGTTTGTTGAAGCTATTAATTAGTCATTTTTCCTGTTTTAAAATGAACAACTCAGGTTCTCTGATCTCTACAGTTCCATGTGTGGGAAGATGTACGTACGTACGTACGTGTTAAGAAGATAAGTAAACAGGTCTCGTGTTTTTTGAATAATACTTCCTCGCTGTGACTTAAACTTCTATTCGGAACTGTGTGCACAGTCTGGACCGCCTCGTCTCCGTCCCCCTTCTGTCCATTTGTGTGGATGTAGGCCTCCGTCCAGTCACACGTCCTCATGTGACGAGTCCTCGCTGAATTTCACAGTGAATAAATTTGCACCAGGAACAAGGCCCCGCTCGGCTGCAGCCAACAGAAAAAAGATTCTTCTTAAGCTCTTCTAACAAGACACCGTGTTCACGTCTCCAAATGTGCATTTTATAAAACACTCAAGAGTCTGACTGGCTCTCTATATATATATATATATATAAATATAAATATATATATATTAAATACATGTCTGTAGGGGGCTTGGCTTGCTGCAGGAGTGGAGCCACCCAGAAGCGGAGCCCCAGTCTTGGCAAGAACGCAGAGTTTGGGGGGGGGGGGTGCACTTCGCCGAGACAGCTCCCAGACTTGCGAGCGTCATATGGTGGGGAACAGGAGTGACGGACCGCTCCGTGAACGCAGCCATCTGGTTTGGGCTGGAGCAGATTTCAGCTGCGTTCTGGGGGCAAAATAACCCGGCGCTTCCAACATGCGTGGGGAAGGCGAACAGTGAGGAGCACAGCCAAAAGAAATGCATAAGAGAAACGGAAAAAAAAGAGAGAAGCAAACCGGGAGAGGAAATAAAATAACACGGTGGTGGGCGGCTTGTCATCAGAGGCTGTGGTGTCGTGCTGCTTATTCACCACGAACAATGAGTCAATCAGCAGAGACACGCAGAGCTTCACTTCAGATACATTTCAATTACGGCTTCTCGTGGAGAGCCAACGTACAGTTAAAGCAGTGGCGCTACACACACACACACACACACACAAGCATATTTACATCACCTACAATCTGCAGTGTTACAGTCAGATAAAACTCTGCCGCATCAAGTATCACAAACCGTTTACATTCCAGTGTTTCTCATGTGTGAAGTCCACCAAAAGTGTCTGAAAGCTTAAGAAACTAAACAAGTGGCATCAACGGTGTGTGAGGGACTAAGAACGTCAGTATCTTCTCCCTGCATAGACAGCACGCTACTGAAAGAGAACTTGAGAAACCAGCAAGAGAACGCTAGATGTTAAACTATCCAACCTAAAAGATCAGCCCAGTGTTACACACTCTTCTCCATTGAAAGAAGCTAGAAGCTACAAAAGTCCCTAAATCCAGTGAACATTTGATTAATCGATTGCCGTCAGGATGTGATGAACATTTAAAGAAATATAACAAAAGATCAAGAACATCATCAAACCTTACTTTAACTACATCCATGTGAACCAGAAGAAGAAAAACAAAACAAGGACGAGACTCACACATCTGTACGGGTCGCTTTAAGGCAACTTATGAACACTTTGTTCTCCGATTGTCCTAAACTACCACAGCTTCTGGTGGGACGAATAAATGAACCACTACTGATGGATTAAAGCAAAACAAACCCTGAGGACCAGGGACACAATATCAAGGTACTGGACAGAGAGGCATGTAGAAGTAAAGGTGTCAGAAGTATAAAGATTTGAGCTCCTTTTATTCTTATTTTCATGCTTCATTTGTGTGTAGTAAATGAGTATTCTACTATGAATCTCTTCTTGTATTCCCACATCTATCCCTTGTTATCGGTCTGGGGGGGGGGGGGGGGGGGGTAAAACAGCTGGTGAACTCACGTTATTGCAGTAGAAGGTGTAGAAGACTCCGGGGACGTAGCAGCCCAGGATGCCGATGGAAACCCCGGCGTAGTCCAGCGCCATCCAGCGGCGGCTGGTCTTCTCCGAGCGGTGGCAGCAGAACAGGTGATAACCCACCGAGCACAGCATACACAGCTGTGTAACAAGGAGCAAAACATTATGATTTAACCGGTTTCAGCTCATTATTCTGCCTTTGTTATGTCTTTTTTAATTGGACTTGAAGACTCTGGTTGTGAAGCCTGGTGCAGCCAACTGCTGGACTGATTATGTTGTTTTCATTTGTTGGGAAAAAACGGCCAATATTTGTGCTGATGTCCTTCTGTAAGCGCTCAGATTAACACCGAGCGATCGTCACATCGGCAGGTTCCAGGATATTGGGCTAATTTAAATCAGCACATTGCTCAACAGGAGGAGAAAACCTTGTTTTTAACATAACATTAAAACAAGCCCCGCCGAGGTAAACTTGGTGAAACAGACCTGAAGTATATTTAGCAATTCATCTTCATCTATTTTTTATTAATTGAGCATAACATAAAACATTAAGGATGCCAGCTTTAATCTCTAAATGTAATGCGACATCCTAACCAGACGTTTCCTCCGACTGTCACGGCTGAACGTGGTCCTGTACCTGGAAGCAGAAGAGTCCGATGGAGTAGATGACGTAGTCCTCTTTGGAGGCGCCGATGGCCGGCAGCACGAAGGCCATGTTGTACACGCCGACGAAGAAGAAGAGCAGGAAGCCCAACAGATGGCTCCAGATGTTCACCGACTCATTGGACAGGATGAAGAGGCTGCACGGAGGAACGGTAGAACAGTCAGTCAGATGAACAAATATTCTCATCCTCCTCCCAAAAATCACCTTTCACTACAGACTGAGATCAGTGAGCTCAACCTCACAGCGGATAATATTTAAATTCAAACACCTTCATGCTCTATGAACACGCAAAAAGTTTATAACACGCTGAACGTCAGTCCTTTGGCTCTGACAAGCTTCTAGATTCAAATTAATTTAGTTTTAATTAGCCGCTGCAACTGACTGACATCTTCTCTTTCTTCACAGAATCTAAATGAATCTAAACATTAGTTACGCACCGTAACCCCAGATTCTACGAGTATAGGCGTAACCCTCTACGAGCTGTCGCTGTCGGGTGATCCTCACACAAATGCGCAGTTGTGAATATATATTTTGCGCACTTGTGCTCTGCCTCTCTCGTGTCCACACCTGCGACATATAACCGCTGTGTGACCATAGTCTCTACCAGAGACGTATACGGCGTCTCTACGTCACTGGTTTTCCTGCATTTCAATACAAAATACATGCAACAAACCTCTGGAGTTGGGCTAACGCTGCACACCTTTGAGGATGTATGAAGTTCTCACCTTTTGATGCACAGTCTGGAGGGCAGGTAGGCTCTGTATCCGTCTGTGATGTAGGGGTTCTCCCTCAGAAACACTGGGATCTGTTCGTAGGTGTACAGTCTGATACCGCGGGGCACCAGCACGGGCCAGTACTGATACCCCCCCACCTCTATGTAGTGGGCCGTCTGGGCGCTCTTTTGGGGCTTCTGAGGCATGGCTGCGCCGTGGGAGTCTGCTTTAGTCTGACATGAAGCTGAGAACAAAAAGACAGAAGATTCAATTAAGGCCGCACCTTAATAAGTCTTATTATACAAAACATGGTGTCGTGGCAATGTAGCATTAATACCCAAATATTGTTTATTTGTATTTTTGTTGAAGCCTTTTGCTTATTGTGTCATTTTTGTAGCTCAAATATTCAAGTATAAATTGCAGAATAATAAAAGTTCACTCTTAATCTTAAACATTTTTGGACGTGGCTTGTAAGTTGGTGTCAGGTGGAGTTGTTTTTATTACCTATTATCTAATTTACATTATATTATTTAGTAAAATAATTTATATATAAATAAATAATTTAGTAAAATCAACAAATAAAAATAAGATAACAAAAGAAAACAATAAAATAAAGAAAATATAAATATATATATTTTTTTATCGTATCAACTGTCTCACTGATCTTTCTGTTATTGTTATTATTGTCTTGCTTTTGCTACTTTTGTCTGTCAAAGCACTTTGTAAACTCTGTTTTTAAAGGTGCTATTTATAAATAAAGTTATTATTACTATTATTGTATCCGTTCGTCTCTAATCGGATAGAGGAAAAACTAATAACACCAAACTCCGTTCAGTAACATGGACATTTTGTTTTGGCCTTACGTGCTAGCAAACGTTCACAACCGCCATAACAAGTCTCAAAAGTTGGTTTTTTTGTTGACATAACGGGCTTTTTTAGTAAATAACTATGAGCCGACTATACATACAGGACCCATCTGAACTACACACAACTTAATTTAAACCGTAAGTGGTAAATAATACTGTCGTTAACCAAGTCGATCTTAAAATAACAGAATTCGTATAGCAGTTTGGTTAGCTAGCGGCTAATTACAGCTCCAAGCTAACATGCTAACACATCGCTTTTGTTTAGACCAACAAAACAATAAACAACAAACTCACCTTTCAATTTGGTGTACGTGCAGTTTGTACCATTTTGTGGTTTGTAGTACGTACTATGCATTTGTATAAATATGTTAACGTTAATTTAAAAGACAACGCAGTGTAAATTACATCAACTTTCGGCTACAACATCTTCCAAATCACCATCTACGTCATCAACAAAGGACCCCTCAGCGTTGCCCACCGACTGCCTGACTAAAAATAAACAACAGACAGCAGACTCCGCTGATGAAGACCATGTGATGCAGATGAAAGCGCTGGAAAAGGCTAGTGTGTGGACTCTGAGTAAGGGTTTCTTAGATTAAGAGTGAACTATTATTATTCTGCAATTTATACTTGAATATTTGAGCTACAAAAATGACACAATAAGCAATAAGCTTCAGCAAAAATACAAATAAACAATATTTGGGTATTAATGCTACATTGCCACGACACCATACACCTTTATATTTGATTTTTTTTAGTGCAAAAATACGATATTCCCTCGCACTTCATTCTCAAATGAGTTTGAAGTTTCCTTTATTTCTGTTTTAATTCTCAAAATATTTTTTATATCATCACACGTGTGAAATAAATAATAAATAATGATAATACTTTGAATGTTTCAGTAGGTCTGCTCCTCCTTTCCTTGATATTATAATTACTCACAACTTTTTCTGTCCGTAGTTTGAATAAGTTTGACCGGCTGAATAAAGGCGTAAGAAGCCCGAACACAATAACTCCATTATTGTTATTTAAAATTACATTTATTTTCTCTACTAATGCTTTTTGCCATGTTCCTTTAACTTGCCAGTTTGTTGTTTTTAAATCTTTAATAATAAAATAGTAGCATTATCACTATTTGTGACCTATGATTTTTTTTCAGATTACCCATTTTTCAATAACAGAGTACGACGGCAAAGAGACACAAAGCAGCCACAAAGAGACTCAAATGACACATTTCTGCCCTCAGCAACCAGCAGGGGGCGACTCCTATAGAAGTCTATGAGAAAATGACTCTACTTCTCTCTTGATTTATTACCTCAGTAAACATTGTAAACATGAGTTTATGGTCTCAATCTCTAGTTTCAAGTGTTGTTAACTTCTCTTCATTGTTTGCGTAAAAAAAACAACATGGCGACGACCATAATCCAAGATGGTGACGGTGAAATCACCAAACTCAAGGCTTCATAACATCAGTCCACAAACCAATGGGTGACTACGTCCACTTCTTATATACAGTCTATGGTTGTAAAACATGAAATCCTGCATTAACGTTTTTCAAATGGGTATTTTTCTAGAAAGCCTATAAGTATAAATTTTGTGAAAAATTCAACCTTCAAGTTGCTCTTTAGACGTAGGCGGCTGAGAGCAGCTCCCAGTCTCCTGGCTGTCATCCCGCTGCACCGGCGACTGTGTTACATCCTCCTGTCGCTAACTGTCATCCAGAATCCTCATCAGAGAAGCGCTCTCTCTCTCTCTCTCTCTCTCTCTCTCTCTCTCTCTCTCTCCCTCTCTCTCTCTCTCTCTCTCTCCCTCCCTCTCTCTCTCTCTCTCTCTCTCTCTCTCTCCCTCCCTCTCTCCCTCTCTCTCTCTCTCTCTCTCTCTCTCTCCCTCTCTCTCTCTCAGGTGTGAGAGTTGCTGGAGGATTCCCTCAGGAGGGCAGTCACACTCAGTCCTCCCTCTGCTGTTTACACCCCGCTTTAATTGCCTCCCTCTCAACTGGAAGTGTGTTCTTCATTATCACTTCTAATACACCTCTCAGCACATCCACTCTGGCAAAGTGTCAGCTGCCAAGTTAAGATAGTAACTCGTGCATGCAAGGGCAAACAACAAGAATCTCCTGCTGCTGCAGTCGCTGCTCAGTTATTAATTGATTTTGTAGTTGGCAGCGTTGGATACAAATGAGGCAACACATGGAGGGAAATGTACAATATGTCCTTTCCTTCTACTTTCTTTTCCCCAAATTTGTAAAACACCCATTTTACAACTTGGTACACATTGACTTTGGTTGTTCTGCCCTCTGGAAATACAGAAACTAAATGTGTAGTTTTCAACCAGTTACACTGCAAGAAGTGTTTTGAGATTAAAAAACTACTAAACAAACTATTTATGTATTAGCTGCTTTTATATTTAATTTAAATTAATTCAAAAGTTTTAAACTCCATACAGTGCATGGCCTAAATGGCAAATGTAAATCTGTCTGAAGATGTAACAAACAGAACAGGTCAGACCTGGTGAAATATTGGTTTCTGTGAGATCATTTACATTTATTAGAAATGTGCTAAAACCATATTCTAGCAACCCCAGTTTTGAAGCCTGTAGTTTGGGTTTCTTCTCGCTGCTTCATCATTCTCAGTTTAAAGGTCCAGTGCGCAGGATTTGACGACATCTAGCGGCGAGAACTACGGTGACCGATGTGAAAACACGAATGTCCTAAGGTAACGAAAATGCAACAATTCTTATTTTTCAGGTGATTGCACACTAAAGCAACGTTTTGAAGCCTCGAGTTCAACCTTTTGGTCGTCGCTATCTTGGATTTTTGCAACCGATGAACAGGAAGTGACCATATCTGGACTGAGGAGGAGTGACGTAAAAACGCTGTATACGTCTCTAGTAGAGACCTGTCAATCACAGTAAGCCCCGCCCCTAAAGCATCCCCTGCTTTATGGTCTGTTTGACTCTAAATGGACCATAATGTACTAAATGAACATCATGCTGTATTGAAGAAGACTTGAAACTAGAGATTGAGACCATAAACTCATGTTTACAATGTTTACTGAGGTAATAAATCAAGAGAGAAGTAGAGTCATTTTCTCATAGACTTCTATACAACCAGAGGAGTCGCCCCCTGGTGGACACTAGAGAGAATGCAGGTTTAGGACACTTCAGCGTTGGCTTCACTTTTCAAAACCGGAGTTTGCCGCCTGTCGTGGACCTCTCACATGCACCGTGGACTCTCATGACGGAGGTTTTGTCTCATGAGGACGACTCCCCCGTCTCCCGCCCCGCCACCTTCTTTCTGACTCCTCCTCACTGATTCACTGTGACAATCTGTCGTTGGCCCTTTTTTTTCTTCCCCCCCCCCCCCCCCCCCCCCCCAATCTTTGATTTCTGTCCCTCCATTTTTCTGTCAGACTTAACGCAGAGAAATGTGCCTCGACGTAATCGTGCGCTTAGACAGCGTCTAATGGAACATGAAATTAAAGCGCTCCTACTTATTCTCTGAATGGTTTCTAACACTCTAGCACAGAGACGCCGCAAGTGTTCCATGTTACGGGCGATATTTTTCCTTCATGAAGCAGCCAACTGCGGGGTTGCGTCCTACAGTGAAATGTGCAGTAAAACGGCACGGCATTACGTCTTAATTGAGGGCGCCTACACTGTCTCGACAAGTGGGAGTCTCTCCTTCCTAAACAAGGCGCTGTTAGAGTGGTTCTAAATAGAGGCAGACAGGCCCCCCGGGCCGCCAACGTCCTTTGGGAGTGTCAGGGTCATCAATGAAACTGGTGCGCTGCTTTCTGACTGTTGCGCCGCATTTAATGGCACATTAAACGGTAAATGCACTAGATGTTGACGTTAAAAGCTGGCTAAATTGAGTATCTGTTACTGCACGGAGGACACATTTCCCTCTCCCACCTGCCTCTACGTGGAAGAAACCTCAAATCCAGGGGACTCGGATCTTTATTTCTCCCTCTCAAACCCTAAACACAAAGCTCACAGGCTTTTTTTTTTTCCACGGCGGGCCCCGCCAAATGTTAGCCCGCCCACCGTGCCAAGACTAGACAGGCCCTTTGCAAAGCTAACACGGCCTCGCGGCGGCTTGTGCTCGTCAGCGGCCGGCTGGTCTCATTGGCTTTATTTATAGTCGGCGCCACAAGACATCTGCTGGAGACGAGACTGTCCTCTGTGTCCGCACAGCACCGCACAGAGGGAGCTTGTCAACGTTGTTTTTCGAAAGGGCAAAGTGTTTGCGAGGACCCCGGTCAGAGTAAGGGGGAAGGAGGGGGGGGGGGGGGGGGGGGGGGAGAGAGACGTCTGCAGCCTCCTCTAATGGGACGGGTGTCCCCTCCGATTGCTTTCTCCGTGGCTCTGATTAACACGACCGGAAGACAGAGGGAGGCTTCACAGTTTGTCGCGTCTCGTGTGTTAGCCGATGTTTACTTGATCTGAGAGCTGTTGTTTGTTTGGTGTCTTCAGTCTGGTCGTCGGCTCGCCGCTATTTTGGGGACCCTGACACTTGGATGCAGCTCGGCAAGTCGTCTGATGCGGCCTCGCCTTTTCTTCCTCCTCCTCCTCCTCCTCCTCCTCCTCCTCCTGGGTGTCACACAGAGTTCCTCGTCCTCTCCCATCCTCTCTCTCCTCACATCCAGGACGTCTGGATGTCTCTGGCTGAGCGTGCTGCTGCGGGCCTTGACACAAAGTGTCGGGGACAGCTCTTTGCTCTTCCCACGGAGCGATGGGAGGGGTGAAGTCAAGACTGCCACCGAGGGAGGGGAGTGTGAAAATACTTTGTTCACATGTTCCTGAAAAGAAGCAACTTGAGGAAGCCGCCATTACAACAACAAAAAGGAGGCTCTTCATGGCGAAACGATAACAGAAATCTCTGCTTCAGATTGTCTTAAAGCTGCATTCTCTCTAATGACCACCAGGGGGCGACTCCTCTGGTTGTATAGACGTCTATGAGAAAATGACTCTACTTCTCTCTTGATTTATTACCTCAGTAAACATTGTAAACATGAGTTTATGGTCTCAATCTCTAGTTTCAAGTCTTCTTCAATACAGCATGATGTTCATTTAGTACATTATGGTCCATTTAGAGTCAAACAGACCATAAAGCAGGGTATGCTTTAGGGCGGGGCTACACAGTGATTGACAGGTCTCTACCAGAGACGTATACGGCGTCCAGATATGGTCACTTCCTGTTCATTGGTCGTCAAAAACAACAACATGGTGACGGCCAAATCGCTGAACTCAAGGCTTCAAAACATCAGTCAACAAACCAACAAGTGACAATGACTACGTCCACTTCTTATATACAGTCTATGGTAGTTAAAAGGCTTTCTCTGTCGTGTTTGGTTTGTCCATTCTGGGCTTCTGTAGAAACATGGTGGTGTAACATGAAGAGGACCCTGTTTTAACCTATTTGAACAGAAATCCATATTTCACCATTTCTGTCTGTTCTGTTTGTTATATCTTAAAATTAGACACATTTAAATTTCGTTTGCATTGTAATCTTTACTTGAGTCTTTAGGCCATAAACAGAAACCAATATTTGTTTTAAATTGTCCTTTTCTACATATTTCCCGTGCCACATGGAGTTCTCAGGTCTAGAAACACACATTTTCCTGCAGTGTAACTGGTTAAAATGCCTGAGACTCCTTATAGTTTTCTGCATATGTGTAAAACACAACGAACATAAGTTTCAGGTGATTAAATACTAATGAAAAACATATGAATATTATATTCCATTTCTGCCAATAAATGCTGCCAAATCCTACACACTGGAGTATTCTGCCAGGTTGTAGGAGAAAACTTTGCTCTTAGTGCTGCTGATTCACAGTGTAAAGAAGAGACAAACTACTGATTATCGCTTCAATTAAAAACTTTGCTACGAGCTGAACACATGTAGGAATGCAGCCTCACACAGACGCCTCACAGGCACAAGCTTCTCACCAGAGTGTTTGAGAGATCGGGCTCAGAGGCTTCGAACTAATCTTGTTAACTATCGCTGTGAGGCCTATTTCTGGACCATTTAGGAGAAGTTACAATATAAACGTGTTCGTCCGCTTAAAAGTTACACCAATACCAGCTCAGCTAGTCGCGTGTTTGTCTAATCACGTCGTCGACTGAGTGATGCATATTTAGCCGAGCTAAAACGTCCTTGTTGATTAATATCTAATGTCCACGTAAATAATCAAATAATCAAATAACTGCTATGAGGCAAGAACTATCGTACAAAAAGTGTTTGTTCTGCTTGCAGACCATACAGAGCAGTGAATCAAGTAAAACTGAACGAATGTTCCAGCAGTAATGTCTGAATCTATCCTCGTAGCATCTGGGCCACTGAGCTCTGTCTGGGAATGAAATGTTGCTTAGTCTTTTTTTTTGGGGGGGGGGGGGGGGAGTTTCATCTGTATAACAATATTGAAAGGCATTAGTCCTAATCTCCGAGCTTCCATTTACTTCTTTTTTTAAGTCTTTTGAAGATACATCTGGTTTCCTATCTTGTAATTCCTGCAGAGATTCCAAAGAAAAGCGTAAACAATTTTTCCACCAGTGGAGGGATTAGGGGGCGGGACAGGGTGGCTGTTTTAGGACATTTAGCTGCTGCACAGAATCAGATTAAACAACTGCTGCAGCAGCGTGTTGCTCTTTTATTTTATTTTTTGCAGCAGCAACTTTCTTGTAATCCTTAATGGATCAGAAATTATAAGCTCATCCTCATCGCACAGACAAAAGCTTTTTGACACAAAGAGTATGCATGCAGGGTACTTTAGATTTTTCGGAAACAATAAAAAAAAACAATAAACCCTTTAATATAAAACTGGCTGTAGATTAGACCTGCATATGCGCTGATGCAGTTATCCTCTTTCTGCAGCGTTACATGGGACGCAGATTGGTTTTCTTTAGGTTTACAAAGAAGATTTAGATCAAAGAAATGATGTAATTGTGTATTTTATTTCAAAAAACATTGTTTTGATTGTTACTTGTACTCATCTGCCACAACTCACCTAAAACGACTCCTTTCCGGTCGGGGTCACCCGATCCTGCAGGTTCCTCACAGGACGCAGAAAACTGTTGAAATTCTAACTGTATTATGCTTAAACTGTAAATTGCTGTGAAAGCAATGCGTATCGTTTGCTCCCAACAGTCAAGTGTTTCTTTTTACAGTAATTTACTGTTTATCGCTGACACATTACTGTACATTTTGACTACAGTAAGTTACTGTATTTCTCTGATACAGTCGAGATAACCAGCTGATAAAACTGCTGCCAGGAAAATACTGTAATATTTTGAATTATTACAGCAAATAACAATCAGCTTTAATTACAGTACATTGCTGTATTCTTTTGAAACAGTGGAGATACTGCAGATTGTACACTAGCTTACATTCTGGTATATATATATATATATATATATATATATATATATATATATATGTTTAGATGTTTACAGGTATCAAATTCAACAAAGTTCTTGCACACCCTAAAGTCTTACTGACACTTTGGTTCCTTCTAAGACTCAATATCTCTAAAGTCTAAAACCAATTTAATCAATGTCTCTACCAGGATTATTCCCAGATTATTATTCCAAAATTATTGTCAGAAAATTACAAATGTTTTTGGTGTTTTTTGTATTTTCTAAAATCACGTGTTATTTAATATATAATCAAGTTATTTTCTGAATCCTACTTTAAACAAAAAGATGCACAAACACAGAGAATTGGCTGCATTTAGCTCTAAATTCATACCAGTTTTAGATCCTTCGAGAACCTTTAATAATATCATTAATTTGGGAGACGTGTGCTAAGTGTGTTAGCATCCAGCACTGAATGTATCACATTCTGTGTCACCGCCTCACTACTGCGCCGTGTTTTCATTCTGCAGCTATTTAGTCAAACGATACGAGAAGATTAATTAGAAACTACTGCAGTAATTTGTCTTTTATTCATCACCAGTCTGCTGAAGACAGAATTAATTTGGATATCACTGATGAGAATGGAACTTTGTGAGCGAGCAGCCTCTGCACTGGAATGCATCAAACCTGTGGACGTTAATTGCTGCGTAAATCTAACTGTGAATTAAAATTAAACTGATGGATTCTCCTCACAGTAAAGAGGGAAACTTCTCATTCAGAGCCGCTCCATCGTATCCATTAAAGATAGAGTCTCCGAATATTAAATCTGGGATTTTGTTGCTGCGATAACTAGAAAGTTTCAAACTTGAGCTGCTGCTGGAAATCACCAGTGATCATTTTGGGTGTTTGTCAGACGCGGCTGCAGTTCACTTGTCGTCCTGCGGAGGTCAGTCTGTACCTGCAGCAGAGCAGCAGACGACCACCCGGCTTCACATACAGCTTTACACTGATGAATGTGTCTGTCAGTGAGCAGGAGACACAGACTGTACAGTATGAAACCAGAAATATTACAATTCATATGCAGACACAAATCTGCACATTTCATTCAGTTGTTCATTGCATGCACAATATAAGAAATCATTACAAGTATTTCTAATTTTAAAGACAAACTATAATTTTGCACATATTATTAAAAGTTGATTTTATTTGAAATGCATATTTTCTTTTTTTGTACTTTTTCATTTTTTTTGTGGACGATTTAAATAAAAGATGAGAATGAAAATCATGCAAAAATGTAAAGAATCACAACCACATCTTTATGTTTTTAAGTCAATCTTGTATTTTACAGCATGGATAATTGCATTTTTTTATTTCTCTAAATTAATATAATGTTATATATGCGTACCTTTTTCCTTTATAACAGTAAAGAGAATGAATGACTCAAACAGGAGATTATTACACCGTCAGCATCTTAAACCATTAAGACTTATTCTGTTCCTTTTTATATTTAAAAGCAAATAAAAAACCCACCAATAAACGTGTGAATGGGCAGCGCGGTGACTTACAGTGCGGACAGTAAATCACACACAGTTGTTGTTACTCGCTGTTTTCACTGTGTGGCTGCAACAAAAGACTCACAGCTGCAGAGCAATGAATCAGAGACGAACGAGACCGAGAGGACAAAACAAAAGCGTCTGCTTCCTTCTGCGGGCAGCAGGTGGCGCTCTGGTATCTCTGTCTGGGTCCTGCATGGAGACATCACCTCCCTGCATGCACCTCGGCGTACCAGACCCCCAAATAGTGGCTCCTGCATCAGGCCAATATTAAATAAAACACACCAATTGGGGGCTGTTTCAACCGGTATGATTTATTAAAAGTTGGTGCATTAGATCGGGGCAATAATTGAAGTTATGATTAAGGAAATGACAGGTTTGGGAGCCGTGGACGATGAAAAATGGATGCCGGGACGGACAGACTACAGCAGACAGATCTGGTTTGATAAATAATTCACAGTTGGATTAAACCAGATTGAGATACAAGCCAAGCCTTTTTTTTTTTTTTTTTTTTGTTAAGTGGCGTTTTAAAAAAAAAGAAGAAGATTTCTCTCGTGGGATTCGCTCCAAACCTGCCCGCCAGGAAGCTCTGTAGCTGGTGGCACGTTGCTCAGAGGATCATCATTGTCATCATATGCAACCCAGTATGAAGATGGATGCTGCCTGATCCCATCAAGATAATGGGTTTCATGTCTCCTGGCGTTAGATGAGGGGGGGGGGGGGGGGGGGGTGGTTGGTGGGACGGGAGAAGATCTCTGCAGCTGATTTTCTTTTGTTTCCTCTCTCATCTCTCTGCAGGCATGTCGGCCCTGTGAGTCCACCGCACGCACACATAATAAACCAGTTTGATTCAACATGAATACCTCAGAAGTTAAGGACGCGTCCTCAGGTCGGAGATTTGGGGGTTTACATCCCGGCGAGGACAAAAGAGAGACACTTTGTTCACAGCAGAAGAGCAGACGGGTTGTTCTGTCTCTGTGATGGAGAGAGAGAGAGAGAGAGAGAGAGAGAGAGAGAGAGATGGAAAGGGGGAGGTTAGCCCTCAACCTGTCACCGCAGGAGAGGTCACGTTTGGCTCTCTGGCTGCGCTCGTATAACAACATCCACAATCATTTACTAATTCACAGTCTGAATTAGATTTTGTTCAGTATTTGACTGAACTAAATACGTGAATAAATACTCCATTACAAGTAAAGAATTGTACTTAAAATGACAAAAGTATGATCAGAAAGGTGTACCTGAAGTAACAAAGTACTCATCCTGTTATAGATTATTGATGCATTGAACCTTTAAGCAGCATTTCAGTGGTGCACACAATACTACACAGTATACTGGTGCTACTATGTATTTTAGAGAGATTATCGAGTAATGCATCATGCGTGAGTCTACTGCAGTAGCATGAGGAAAGACTCAATCTGTAACAAGTAACTACGAATAAATTAATGAAAACAATTGTGTGAGTAAAGTGCAAAATTGCACAAAATGAAAACAATCAAAGAATCTATAAAACGTTCAGTACCTGAGTACATGTACTTAAAGGAAGACTTCATCCACAAGGAGACCATTTAAATAGAAGTAACTCCATCATTCTGCACCAGCTGTGTGAGCGTTTGTAAACGGATGTTTTGATAAAGTTCTGCTGTTTTTAAACGTGTCCCCCATTTACTTCAATTCATGAAGATTCTTTCCCTGTTTTCTGATTCTCATCGTGGAGGCTCCAGAATCCTTCAAGGATTCAAGTTAACACGGGACGAGTGACTGTGACTGAGAAGACGTCGTTCGTGATATTTTTGTGTGTGTTCTGGTTGACGAGGGGCACTCGTGTGTCTATATATGTACACATGTATTATTAATACACATATTGTTTAGAGTAAATGTTCAGGATAAACAGACGAACACACCATCCCACATTCAGATTAATAAGGCAATACAAATAATCATATTCTATACATATGCATGTAGTAATAATAATAAAAGAGATTTCAATGCATAAAATGTCCTAATTTGAAGATGTTATCTAGCAGCCTGTTTGACCTTTGTCTTAAAGGCTCCTTAGTTGCATGAGAGTACAAATACCACAGTGTAAACATCAAGATTAAACAAATGAATAGAAAATAATTCCATTGAGTTGAGGGACTCACAAGAGATAAAAGTCAAAAAGAAGCAGAGGCCGGAATACTCAGACTTTCATCCCCCAGTTCCTGGATCCTACATTTCCCATAAAGATTGTCTGAACCAGCTGTCAATCAAACTCTTTACCAGTCGGGAGAAAAGACAGAAACACACTCCAGTTCTGATATAACTGATGCTACAGCAGCATCTTTGCTAACCTCTTCAGGAGCCGCCATTGTTGTTGAGAACGAACCTCTCCGTGTGGCGTCGCACACACCTTAGCCACGCCCCTCGCTGCCAGTAGCTCCTCCCAGGACGCCGATTGGTCCGTGCACTGGCTTACCGGACACAAACACATCACTTGAAGCCTGACAAGATGTATTCTTTGCATGATCTTGTGACATTGCGAGAATCCATCTGCCGTGCAACTTCAAAAAACATCATAGTACGGCTTAAAACAAGTACATTTGTTAAACACAAACAGCAGCTTCCTGGGTGAAGGTCCTGTGTTTGTTCGACCCATCGAACCCAAACTCCTCCCTGCACGGACCTCCACTATGATTACAAACGTATTTGCGATACGTAAAAAACCAAATACCTTTCCCTTAATACGTTTGCACTAGCTTACCGGACACAAACACATCACTTGAAGCCTGACACGATCGATATTTTGTGAGATCATGTGGCATCGCGAGAATCCAGCTGCCGTGCAACTTTAAAAAACATCATAGTACGGCTTAAAATGAGGGCATTTGATACATTGTTTAAGTGACGAACGTAGATTACAATAAGTGAACCTTTTGGTTTCACGCCGGACCTGAACAGCGGCTTCCTGGGTGAAAGTCCTGTGTTTGTTCCTCCCTGCACGGACCTCCACTATGATTACAAACGTATTTGCGATACGTAAAAAAAAAAACATTTTTTCTGTCGTCCTATGGGAACGTCATTTTTACATCGTTTCTACAGATTTTGTGTCTGCAGCGTGGAGGAAGCCTCACTCCGACTCCCTGCCCATCCAAAGCCTGCAGTGTGATTCACCTAAAACCGGAGACATGGGGGGAGGATGGGGGGGGGGGGGTGCAGGGCATGGAGGGGGAGTGGATGTCTGAAGGTCAAGTGCAGAGCGGCGAATTGGGGTTGGAAGCAAACTAATGAGTTTTCCCGTTCTGTCTCTGCCCCGGACCGCTGGCATCACCTCGCTGTCCTGTCAATCCACCTCACCCCCTTCCTCAACCAACCCCCCCCCCCCCCCCCCTCCCACCTTCACCACAGAGAGACAGAGCGAGAGGGGAAAAAAACAGGAAAAAACAGTTTATTTCTGAACAGGCCTCTTAATCTATTTGGACTGGGCGTAATAGGACATTTGCATGGCGAGCACAGCGAGGTGTCAGCGATAACCACGGGGTTGTGACATCCCCTCCGAAATATGCTGAGCTTTCGCTAACCCCTCATCAAACACGCTGATCTTTATGGACTGTATCATATTGTGCCGTAATGTGCTTTATTGTCCACAGAATAAGCTTTTCTTTAAGGTAATTGGAAAGCGGGAAATGGACGCTATCGGCGGACTTTTTAAATACATTATTCCTGAAATGTGGCTTGTGTAATGACCCTGTCGGTGTAAAACGTGAGATTTATCTTGGCAGAAGAAATTGATCCATTTCACCTTTGTCTAATGGAAATTTTTATCAAGGATTATCTGTTTATGTAAATGAGCGTGGCCCCTGGAATGGAGGGGATAAAAAAAGTCTGGAGGAGGGGGGGGGGGGGGGGGGGACAGTTAATCTAGGGCCTCTTTACGTGTCAGTCTGGACATAATGCATACAGGATTCATCTCTGTGGGGGTGGTGTGTGTGTGTGTGTGTGTGTGAACCTCTATCTCTGTGAGAACCAGGTTGACTTGAAGACCTTCACAGTGAAGATATTTCTTGCGTAAAGAGGATGTTTTGGCTCGTCGTCACTTCTTGACTCTGGTTTTGGGGTCAGTAATAATAGTGCTGATGTGCTGTTGATATTTGGAACATCAGACCTGCATGCAAGAACATTTTCCGTAATTATTTACTGTAAACTTTCTCTTTATTTCTTTCCGTACGAGCCGCGTCAGATTCAGATAAATGACCCGCGTGAACGTGAGTAAATGAGAATTGTGAATTAGCATAACGACGCCCCTATAATACCGCACAGTGCCGCTCCACATGTCCCATATTGAGGTCCTAATGCCGAGTCAACGAAATGAAGAAGAAATTGTTCAACGAGAAAAACGTTGAACAGCAAAGACCATCGACGACTCCAACGAGAGGCGGTCAAATCCTCTGAGATGTTCATATTGATATTTTAGTGTTATACAACGGCATCAATAGTGATATTGTTCGGCTGCATTACCTGTAAACACTCCTATGCATTTGATTTAATTATCTTTTTAATTACTCAATAACTTAGTCGCTAAGTCTTTGCTACAGAAACTGTACGTGGTCATGTTTGTATTAAAGATGTATTTCAAGTACAGCGATATGAGAGCATGTCACTCAAATGTTATTAAGGCTTTGAATGTCCACAACAAAGCATGTCCCCCCCCCCCTCCATTCATCACGGAGGCTCTTAGCATATTTCCATATCATAAAACTTTATTTTTTCCTGCAGACAGCTCCGTTATGTGCGGCGTTAACACGGTTAACTCGGACGTTTGGGACGTGTCAGCTGCAGAATGGATGGCGCATTTTGGAGTCGCCGACCGCGCGCAGGCATGAAAAATGAATTGAATGGCGCGGAGGCGGTGTGCGTGGAGGCTGTGTGCGCGGAGGCTGTGTGCGTGGAGGCTGTGTGCGCGGAGGCGGTGGGCTTCAGTCACTTAGAAGTGGGGCTGTAAAAGATTGACAGCCCCCCCTTCACTTGTGTTTTCATTGCAGCGGACGCTTTTGATGTTTTTATGGGAGAGTCATCGCCTTGTTGAGGGAGTCTTGGGGGTGACAGCAGTGTGACGGTCTTGAAATACAACTGGTGGTGGTGTTGGGGGGGTGGGGGGGGGGGGGGGGGGTTGTTCCCCATGGAGGGCAGCAAATGGTGCTTCACCAGCGGCCCCCCGGTGCCCCCCCCCGCTGTCATCTGCCATCCTGACAGGCAGACAAGAGCGGGGGAGAGTCAGCCGGGCTAAGTGACAGACACGGCGACGTGACCCGATCCACCAGAGGGAAGGCCTTCATCACTGTCTTTAAACTGCCCTGATGTTCTCAGAGGCCAGAGACCGGGTCTGAGCCGGGTCGGAGCCCCCTCCCCCCCCCCCCCCCCACCAACCTGATGATCAAACAGAGGCCGTGATGCATCACAGCGGCCAGAGTTCAGCTCCAGCTGTCTGAGGGGGGGGGGGGGGGGCAGACAAACAGAGAGACACTGTGATACAGAGGATGATGTATGGCATCGAGCATAACGCTGCTGAACAGACTCAAAGGTCCTCTGGCTGCAGCAAAACATTTACTGTCACACAGTGACTCTAATTCAGCCGTTTAACAACCAAGTTTCGTCCATTAACCAAATAAATGTATATTATCTGAAAGGAAAAGCAAAGAGGGAAAGAACGCCTGAAATGTCTGAGCAGTTGTTTGATATACAATTTAAAACTCCACGCAGCCACAGTAGGAATGTAGAGTTCAAAAAGGATGCATCAATGGGCCTAAAACATGATGATAAAATAATCTTTATCTTGTAAAAAGAAATGTGCCCAACATAAACTGCCAAAATACTACAAGTTAATCCAAAATACACACCATGGATGAATCACAAGAACTCCATACCGTGGTCCAAGTTGGCCATTCATTCCAATAAGTTACTCAACAGGCACATATGCACGGAGGAATGAGTGTTTCTCTTTTACTAAAACCTCCAATAGTTCTACATGTGCATCCACTGCACCCTGATGCCTCCAGGTGAAGCATCCACCTGTGTCAGTGTCTCTTAACGTCCACAGCCCTGACCCATCGTGGCGACCCACCGGTGGGAACGTATGTGAGATGTTCTGCCTCTGCTATTGCAGCAGGAAAAGTGCTTTTTCCCAGTCAGTGTCATCCGTCCCACGGAGAGACACGAGTGGAGACCATTTCATCCATCCCTTCATGGCACTTCTGGGACTTCTGACTTCTTAAAGAACTCACAGTGCCGAGGTCAGCCGTCAACTCCAGCATCTCACCGAGGTCCCCAGACCAGAACCAGAGTGAGACCTCAAACACTTCCCATCCCATTCTCCATCCGTGACTCCTGGTACACTGGGACCTATATGTAATTAAAAAAGGAGGGCTTTAAATTGCCCCAGAGCATTAAAAATGGATCCTGTTGGCAGCAAATGGAGCGTCTCCCTGTTCATCTGCCGCCCTCTTGTCCAGGTCCTTGAGGGCTGGAGGCCCAGACAGATGCTCCTCCAGGAGGAGAGGGAGGTTGTTGTTTGTGCCTCAGGAGGAAGAGGATGTCTGTGACCGGCTGGGGCCGGGTTTTTTTTTAGGATCCTTGGAGGCATTAAGTCAGAATATTGTTGCTGAAGGATGAAACAGCGCTCCAAGAAAGACAGGTTGTTAGTTAATGTAAACCGTGTTTAAAGAAAACATCAATGATAGTCTTTATTTAAGCAGCCAAGACCTTTAGTCAGGAGGTGGAATCATTGGAACATCATTACAACATTTATTTCTGTACATGTACAGAAATAATAATATAATATATTGTTGTATAACTCACATTACTTAGAAAGTTTGGCAACTTTTAGGACTTATATACTTTTATAACCACTGACTCAAGATAATGTTCAAGAGAAATGCAATGTGACATCATGACGTTAACGTTACGTTTGTGGACTGCAGTTATGAAGCCTTCGAGTTTGGCGTTTTGGCCGACGCCATCTTGGTTTACGGCCGTTTGCCATCTTGGCTTTTTTGTAACCAGTGAACAGGAAGTGACCATGTTTGGACTGAGGAGTGACGTAGAGACGCCGTATACGTCTCTGGTAGAGACCTGTCAATCACTGTGTAGCCCCGCCCCTAAAGCATACCCTGCTTTATGGTCTGTTTGACTCTAAATGGACCATAATGTACTAAATGAACATCATGCTGTATTGAAGAAGACTTGAAACTAGAGATTGAGACCATAAACTCATGTTTACAATGTTTACTGAGGTAATAAATCAAGAGAGAAGTAGAGTCATTTTCTCATAGACTTCTATAGAACCAGAGGAGTCGCCCCCTGGTGGACACTAGAGAGAATGCAGCTTTAAGACACTTCAGCATCGGCAGAACCGGAGAATCAAGCCCCAAACAGAAATCCCCAGAAAAGACGTGTGCTTCCTCTCCACCAATGAGGAGCAGCTGCTTGTGTACTCGTTGCAGGAGAGGCTAACCATCTGAGCCCTGGCGGGTTTTTTTCCCCCTCCACACTTATTACATTAGCATGAGCTCAGTGGCGAGGGCACCGCTGCATCATAGACACGGCTATTACTTTGAGTGCATGCGGGGTGTCTGACTCTGTGTGTGTGTGAGGAAGAGGAGGAGGAGGAGGAGGAGGAGGCCACTGACTCCTTGGCAACCCCCCCTTCCCCCTCCACCCTCCACCTCTTCCACATCCACACACACACACACAGACTCTCTCCAACCTCTCGCACCCGGGTGTCAGAGCCTTCTCCTGTCAGTAATTTGTTGCTAATCAGCTGTCAGCTCGGAAGCGATGATGAGGTGATCATCGCGGGCGGTGGAAGGTAATGGCCTTAAAAGTCACAGAGTCAATGTCAATGGGATCACTCGGATTCAATCAGGGGCGGCCCGATGAAGGATGGCGCCCGCTGACATTACCACTCATTTTGAGCCCAAGCATCTGGGCCCTAGTAAATAACCATCAGTGGGTGGGTCCGGGGGACAGGTCATTAGCCCTGAGAAAAATAAATATCTCCTCTCTCGCGAAGGCTGCAAGTCATTTAGCACAGACTAGGAAATTTCACCCTAGATTAAGTATGATGAGCCAATATCAGTCAGAGGAGAGGCCATACTGAGCAAGGGGTGGGGTTGGGTGGTGGGGGGGGGGGGGCTGATGAGACGCAGGGAAAATGTATACGCAGGCTTCGGCAAATGTAATATGATTTTAAAGGCGAGGAAGTGTGTTGGCACAGGGCTGCAAAAGGAGCGACACGACCACTTGAAACTATGTGTTTGACTGATGTTCTTTTTAAAGGGCTCACGTGTTTTGGATTGAAGCTGCTGATTGCTGGTGCTTCCTGCTGATATTCTACATTTTCAAATTTGCCCAATTTAGTTGCACATATTGAAGGAGATTGATAGCTTCCTGTAGATTTATATTCTTGTCACGGTGGGAAATCATCCCACACACCGACTCTGTGATAGGGTCCTGGGTTTGTTTAGAAATTGATTTAAAAAAAAAAGAATCAAACAATTTCATCAATAAATAGATTGAAATGGAACATTTAAAGGTTTTCTACGTAGCTGTATGCTTCTAGAGGCAGAAGGTTATAAATAGCGAATATCAACTCCATTATTTCAGCAAGCTAATATAACCGTTGTTTACTTTTTCTTTTATTGTTATTGCAAGAGCACAACAAAACTGATAATATGAAAAAAGAATAATAAGTAGTTCATACAGTAGATTTTGTGAAGTTTAAATGTTAAATGTATGAAACTGAAAATGTAAAAACCAGTGTGATGCAAAATTGAGAATAAAAAAAGGAAAATAAAAAAATATATATCAATACAAATCTGATAAAAAATGTGCCAATCTGAAGATAAAGTAAAATATCCAAAAAATAAAACATCTCTGCTCGCCTATCATTTTGCACAGTCCTGAGAGGTCAGAGGTGAAACACCAGTGACCTGGACAGGAGGAGGGAGAACAGATACGGGACACATTCTGCTGCTGCTAGGTTAAAGGAGGTGTCTAATTGGCTAATTAATGTTGTGGCTGTTACTGTGTTTCCACCTCCGCCCCTGCAGGTCAGGAGCTCACAGCATGAAACAGCTTGCAGGATGTTGCTAAGTTCTTACATCACACAATGCAGAAACCTTCCCACCTGATGTCACTAATATTGTAAATAACATTCCTTTCTTTTTGGAGGTTATCTCTCAGACTCAAACTGGGACGTCGTATTTCATTATTTAAATGTGAAAGTAAAGCCTGTATTGTTTAATCCTGCTTATCTTTTAGAAATAAAGTAGCCTACTGAGCTTATATTAAACACAAGGTAACTCGTCCATAATAACACCAAGGCAAACAACACATTAACACAACTTATAAAGTTAGGTAACGTTAAGCAGCATATAACTTGTACTAACCTCATGAGTTTGCTAACGTTAGCTAGCCATGCTAATGGTGTTAGGAAATGCTAACATTAGCACAACAGGAGAAAAAAAGCTAAAAGCTTAATGTAATCATTTCAGTTAACGTTAGTTTGCTAATGACATCAGCATAGCTAGCTAATGTTAGCAAGCTCATAAAGTCAGTACAAGTTATTTGCTCCTTAGCGCTACGTATAACCTTATAAGTTAGTTAGGCTAACATAAGCTAGCTTTTCTAATGTTGTTAGCAAAATGTACAATAGCAAAACAACAGTAAAAAAATGCAACAATGCTCAAAGTAATAATTTCAGCTAACTTCAAGGTTAGTTTGCTAATGACATTAGCATAGCTAGCTAACATTAACTAACTCAAAGTCATTACAGGTTATTTGCTCCTTAACATTACGTATAACCTTTTAAGTTAGTTAAGATGAATGAGTTATGTCCTGATGAATGTCTTCTTCCTGTAGCTAAACAGCTAGACCTTCTCAATTTTAACACTCTTTTGTTGTTGGTGTTGTTGGACCATTTATAATAAATACAGACATGCATTTTTGTGATAAATACAAATGCTCTGAGTGCATCTAAGTTCTCCTTGGTAAGCAGCGATGCAGCGTACTCTGTATATCTAGGACTTTTATTGTGAAAGGTAAAAACTTAAGTAGTAAGGCGCAGGAAATGTGGACGTTGAAAAAACGTATACTAAATACAACGTTTGTGTTTTGTGATGCGCTGCTCTGCCCACATTAAATATATTATTTTCCCGCCACAACTCATTGATTTGTCTCAATCGCGTTGCTCTTTCTCATTATACACTCGTCATTATAGTCTCTATTCCTGTTGGCTTGCTGATTTGCTGCTAAATGGTGGTCGTTCATCTTTATGGAGCCAGAACCAACAAGAATCTGCTAAAGTTCAGTTATATTTGCTTACATACTTGACTTTGTGACACTTTTGTTGGTTTTAGGTCTCACTACGTCTTTACCGCCATCAAAAGCTAATTATACAGTTTCTCTGAGATACATTAAAGTTAAAAGAAAACTAAATTGGTTTTACTGTGTAATAAAATAATGGTGTTAACCTAATCTATGGCATTAACAAAGGACAAATGAAGGAGAATTTGCACTATGCCTCACACTGTATGCCTTTGACTCTCTATTATGTGTCATCCTTTTGTTCACAGTGTCAAGTTTTGGACTACAGTAGAAGGATCTCCTCTTCTAAAAGTCGTGCACACACTTCAGCTTGACTAATGTAAAGCCTTGATGATGCGCAAATGACCCTGGCGGCTTTGAACTGTCATCAATCCAATTAATAGGAGATGGCTCTGAATCCATTACAGCAAATATAATACAAACATTATTATATTAACCTCCAAATCTAGTCTAATTCTATCAACATAATTAATTTAATCCATTTGCAAAGTGCCGGTTTGATGAATAATTAATATTAACACTTACATATTAAATATTCATATTTGTTCATGTATCTCAATTGTGTTGGAGCGCTGCTGAGGTGCTCTCAGTCAGCTGTGTGTGTATAAGACTGACCTCCCTAAAAAACTGACAGCATCAATCATTTCCAGTAAATACCTAAAAACGTCATAAGTTTAAGTAGAAGTGACAAAGTCCTCTACATGATTTACAGAAGGATGTCTGTCTGGAGCAAAGGAGGGCGTAGTGTGACGCTGTTATAGCGCCACAAGTCTAACTCTGACCCATTGTTTACTTCCTGTTTCCTACCGACAGTCAACGTTGGTTTCTTTGAACCATGAACCAAGTTGTTTTGCGCCTAAACCAACCAAACATTAACCCTCGGCGTGTCAGATCCATAGACTGAATATAAGAAGTGGGTGTAATCACCGTGACGTCACCCATTGGTTTGTGGACTATGGTTTTGAAGCCTCGAGTTTGGCATTTTGGCCAACATATATATGTGTTTAACTAATATATGAAGCTGATATTGGTCCATTAAAAATCAGGTTAGTAGCAAATCCATTTGGCAGCTGATGAAAAACCAAGACTGGAAAACCAAAGCAATGTTTTTTAAATGTTTCTTTGACTTTTTGTTTTAAATTCTGGGATAAAACTGAAGTCCATTTTTGCCACATAAATAGTTGGACCTACCAGTGAAATGGTGAATCCTGGGTTTCTGCATCGAAAGCCTCAATCAAATCCCTGTTGAATCCTTGTACGATTGTCTGAAAGAGACAAAGAAGAAAACCCACTTAGGCCAGCGACATGGCAAAGTGGTTGAAAGCTCTGAAAGCTAATAAGTGGACCTTTGAGTTGAAATTAGTTTGTTGCTTATTAAATGTTCAGATTCAATCAGATTCAAAACACCTGTTAAATGATATTTTGAATGAATAAAATATGTTACATGAATTATGTCACAACATGAAAATATATTCATTGACATTCTTTTTTTTTAAAAGACCTATTTTCAGGGATGTAACAATCTCAGTTTATTGCGGATGCGGTGCTAAATACAAGAAAATGTTGTGTTTTCAAATGCATCGACATAAGCGTCTGAATCCAAATCAGTGACATGTTGTTTTTTTTGACCCGACATGAGAGAAAATCTGAGAATATTTTTCCAAAAATATTGGCAGTGACTTTGATGCAAAAACATTCATGAAGAAAAGCCATTTTCAGTCAGTCTCTGGCGTGTTCGCGTGTACAGACAGAGCAGTCAGACCGACTTTCATGGACTCACACTCGGGTTCACCAACTCTCTCTTTCTCTCTCTCTCTCTCTCTCTTTCTCTCACCTCCTGGGTCCAGGCCATACATCTCCCCCGTCTCTTGCCCGATGCACAACACTCAGCAACTCTTGGCGAGGGATCATTAGGTATAATGTACTTCCCCTTCTCTCTCTCTCGCTCTCTTTTCCTCCCAGGGATATTTTGGAGTGGGGCGAGCGAGCTGACCTTACTGAAGGGCTCAGATAGAGCTGCCAACTCCCCCCCCCCCCCTTTACTCCCCTCATCTCCACCAGTGTTTGGTGGGCACACATGGCAACATGGTGATTTACTATTGAGAGCAATGTTACAGCTACCATCAATGTTATAACTCTTGTTATTGCCGTCATTAAGAACCAGCTTGAATTTGAACTACCCAAAGACTTTGCTGTGATCAGCTGCTTAATTAGTTTTTAATACACAGTAGTTTTCTGTTGTCACACTAAAGCCCCTTTTCCCAATGGACCAAAAAAAATCCACTAACAGCTACTAACATCTGGCTTTTGTCTTTATTGGGAAAGGTTTAAATCGACATTCAATCCCAGGACAAATGACTCTGCAGTAGTCACGGGATTATTTTCAGCTCCGGCTCCGATTGGCAGTGATGGAAACATGACGACCGACTCATTTTTGCCTCTTTTTCGCCTCTTTTTCCGGCGTTACAAATTCCATAAACAAACACGTAGAATTCAAAACAAATCCACAAATTCCGTCCGAGCAGCGCTCGAGCATCGTTCTGATTTAGTCTGCACCAATTTTGAGGAGAGATTGAATAAGAAACAGATATAAAAAAAAATGTGAATCAGGTGCGTTTTAATCAACTGGTTTAGTAACGTAGTTTGGTCATAAATTGGCACTATGTATGACTGTAATCTGCCAATAAAAGGAGTAGAAGAAGTAGAGGTTGGTAAACCGATCGCCACTGAACCATTTACAAGAGAAGGTCTGTAGGATTTTTTTCAATTGGGAAAGTTTTAATTGTTCTTTCATCTGGAGATGAAGACAGATTAACGCCCATTTCTGGGAGTACGCAGGAAGACGCCGACAGCCTAAACAGCTGATCAGTAATGTGAGTTAAATGTTGGCGATGTCAGAACTTATTCGGCAAAGTTTCCATAATCCATTTTGAGCATCAACTCTTTTTGGACAAAGAAAAAAACAAAACACCTCAATCGGGCGTAAAAAACGTTTTTTCGCTGTTGAGGAAGTTTTATCGAATTCTGCCGTTTTTCTAATGCGATACTTTAAAATACTTGAATGGAAACACGGCTACCGTATCATCTTCACTGGCCTCCATGCTGCTTTCTACAGTTTACTAACCCTGTCTTTTGAAGGTGACACACCAGAAAAATTGCCGATGGGAATTGCCAATTTCTGTGGGTTTTCCCGCATTTAAAAAAACTTTATTATTGGTGGAAAAATCGGTACAGAATAGTACAGATGAGGATTATCCTTGAGGGGAAACACTACAGCAGAGCGGTTGTTTGGTGTCTTTGTTCTTCCACAGAAAAAAGTAATACATAGAGCTCCTCTGGATCCTTAAATGTCATTGGTTGAGTAGAACCTTAAAGATACACACAGTAGAAAAGGTAGAGGCAACACAGAAGGCTCACTGTGGTCCACCAATACTGGTTGGGCTTTAAGACGTCATCAATGGGTGTAGCCCCTAAAACAATCAATTACTGCTGCTTTAAGTTGAGACAAATGCTTCCATGCAGACCTTGAACACTATGGTAATGAATAAATGGAAGAAAAGTGCATTTCAAGATACCATTAGTTCAGTTTGGTTATTTGTCTCCACACATTTCATTTTAACGCAAACAACAAGATTATTTTTGTCTCCACTGCAGCTCTGCCTCTAAAACAAAATAAAAGTCCGACCCACTACAAAGTTTTGCGGTATTGTTTGAAAAGACGGTTTCATTCTCGCACAAAGGTCCGTCCCCTGTGCAGCCTGAGATGATTTATTCCTAAAGGCACTTTGCGAATAAACAAATGCCCTCCTCCCAACGCTCGTCACCCTGCCATGTCCAGTGACAGAAGCAGGTGCCGAGTCCAGGTGGGCCTGCCAGCAGGGGGGTCCGACAAGGCCAGGAGTCCACAACCAGGACAGATCTCATACCTCCAACACCGAGAAAACCTGTTGCCAAACTCCCTCCACAAAAAAACACACACATACAGTATATGTTGACTGAGTGCTTTAAAAGGCAAACTGGGAGGGAGTGCATTTGTTATTGAGAAATAATAAACTAGAGGGACAAATTAGCCCCAAGTTTGAATCTGTGTGTGTGTGTGTGTGTGTGTGTGTGTGTGTGTGTGTGTGTGTGAGGCTGATGAACCCTGCCTGGAAGACGATCATTAGTGAGTCAAATACCAGCACAAATGGCCGCCCGCGATAATGGCTGACATTCATCTATGTCTGAGTCTTGTCCAACTCGCCGCTTAACGCTCACACAACGAGGGAGCTGAAGTCTGACGAGCGGAGAAAAAAACAAAACAAACAAAACTTTGTGGAGGAAAGAGTCCAAACTCATCTCCAAGTGCGAACCTTTGTCAGTTCGTACGCGTTAATATTTACATTTTTGAGCTGCACTTAAAAGGTAGTGGACCTCAGATTAACCATTAACGTTACAGGACAGAAAGTGTTAAACATCCTGAAAATAGACTTAACTAAATATCCCTCTCACCGGGGAAGAATCATGTATGATGAAGCAGTGCAAAGGAAATGAATAAATAAAAAAAGAAAGCTTGTTGCGTAACATTTTAACACTCACCCACTTTGGTGTGATCAATCAGGAGCCTGTGCTCGGTCCATCCCTCTGCCCCCCCATCTGTTATTGCAAGTGCTGTCCATATAACAGGCGCCTGTCAATTTCGCCTTTTTTAATTTTTTTTATTGACTCATCCTCCGAGCCACGGAGGAGGAGGAGGAGGAGGGGGGGTGCGGGTTCGATCACAATTATCATTTTTTATGAATACATTTTCATGAATATATTAGCGTCCTCCCCAACCGCCGCCGCCGCCCACCACACACGTACACATACACATTTGTTGGAGTGTTGTTTTCTCACAGTTAATCAGTGGCCAGATAAATCAGAGGCCATATTTGCGGTCCATCTGCTGGGAAGGTGCAGTGGGCTCCAGACGCCATTCAAACACGCCGGACAATAACAGGAAGTGGAAAGGCGACACGCAGACGTTGCAGGCATCACACTTCGCTGTTCACTATGTTCTGTCCATACAGGTGTCAGGCCAAGAGGACTTACTGGAACACTACCCAAAGAACTTTTTGGGATCTGCATGTTGCAACTTGTGACCAGTTTAGAGCCATTGATTTTCTTACCAGTTAATACTAATTAAGTATATGTGCGTTTAGTCGTGTTGTTGATCTAATCTTGACATTTTAGTGCACATTTTTTTAATTCTACATGTGTTCATAGTTCATAAGAAGTGGACGTAGTCGTCGTGACATCATCCGTTGGTTTGTGGACTGTCGTTTTAAAGCCTTGAGTTGGGCAATTTTGCCGTCGCCATCTTGGATTACGGCCGTCGCCATGTTGTCTTTTTTCGCAAACCAATGAACAGGAAGTGACCATATTAGGACTGAGGAGGAGTGACGTAGAGACGCCGTATACGTCTCTGGTAAAGACCTGTCAATCACCGTGTAGCCCCGCCCCTAAAGCATCCCCTGCTTTATGGTCTGTTTGACTCTAAATGGACCATCATGTACTAAATGAACATCATGCTGTATTGAAGAAGACTTGAAACTAGAGATTGAGACCATAAACTCATGTTTACAATGTTTACTGAGGTAATAAATCAAGAGAGAAGTAGAGTCATTTTCTCATAGAATTCTATAGTCAAAAATAGAAAAAAAAGCATTTAGGAGCAGAAATACCAAAGTTTGCGACCAAATTGAAGCTTTTAGATATTTTTCAATTACAGACATTTACTGTATTTCTAGATATTTTGCTGACAAGTGGAAGTACAAACATGACTTCTTTCTAACCTTGTTTAGACATATAAAAAGATGAGAAACAATGGAAAGAGATGAAAAATTAAACAACCGGGGAGTCAGGGACAGGACGTCGTCGCTTAAAATAAAAAAGAGCAACTCCACCGGTGAGTCTCTGGAACTCTGAATAAAGACCCAAACGGTAGTCGGTGCTTTGTTATTCCAGATGGCTTTATGGGTCATGAAAGAGTGATTCACACGTCACTTTAAAAGGGCTCGTCGCCGGCCTGCCGTCGAACCGCTCCTCTCCCTTAAAAACTCGGGAAGCACCCCATCAATTATTTGCTAAGCAGCCATACTGAAGATCTCACTTTGAACAGTGTGTGGGGACGGCAGCCCTGTCAGCGCGATGATAGATGCACTGGAGGCTCACGCTGCCCCAGCACGCCTCTCTGAGGGGCGGCAGCTGCACAAAGCCGGAGCTGTCTGTGTGTGTGTGTGTGTGTGTGTGTGTGTGTGCAGAAAAGCAACACGGTAACACACACACACACACACATAGGGATACATGCACAAACACACCTGCACATATGCAAACACACATTTGCATAAACACCTTGTCTTATACACACATACCGACACTGACATGTGATACACATGTACAGTACAGTACTTGAGAGCTTTTTTGGGGTACTTGTACTTCTATCTTACTTTGTACTCCTTCTCTCCTACATTCAAGATGTACAGTACATATT
>JAVDOI010000157.1:0-20000 GCA_032191485.1 Leptoclinus maculatus
CTAATTAACACGCACAGATAATGACACCACCTGTTATCGGTGCTAAGGACTTAACTGTTTTATTAATGCTAATTACTCATCTGAGCGACAACAATGAGCTTATTGCCGAAGACGTGCGATACCTCCTCCTCCTCTCCTCCTCCAGGCCCGTCAGATAGAGGAGGAAGATAGGAGGTGAACCCAACAGCTTTCTTTACTGCTGGTGTATCTAGACAAGGAAACACTAAAAGCCCCCCCCCCCCCCCCCCCCCCCCCCCCGCACCCTCATTGGGGAACAAAAAGAGCCGGCATCAGATTCAGCTATCACACAATTTGATTTAATTAACGAGCTACATCGAGAGCCAGAAGGATGAGGGAAGAAGAAGAGGAGGAGAAAGGGGGAGGTGGGGCTTGACTTTGCTGACGAAATGACCTAATTGGTTACATTATCAACTCATTATCAAAGGCTAATTAGGGAGCTACAGAACAGCGCCAATTATGACTAAAAAAAGAAACACAAACGAGCTCAGTAACCCCTGCTACTACCCCCCCCCCCCCCCCCCCCCCACCCCCCCAAACTCCACCAAAAACACCTCCCGACCACCGACTCCTCCTCCCCCTCAATTTAGCCCGACACTAAGAGTTTCATTTTGACAAAAGGTTAGGAGAGGCCTCCATTGTTAGCTGGGAAACAATGTGGCTTGAAGGGAGGGGGGGGGGTTGGTCTTGTGTTAAAAGGGAGAGAGGGGGGGGAGGGGGGGGGTGTATCATGCTGGGCGTTTCTAGAAGAGTGAGGCTTGTTATCTACGTTTGTTTGAGCACTTTTTTTTATCACAGTCGATGGCGCGTTTATGAGTTCTGTGGAAGTTAGAGAGAGTCGGGTGAAAGGTGGGGGTTGTTGCCTCGTTGACCTCCTCCACCTCGACTCAATCAGCTGACCAGCGGGGTTAAAGAAACAACACAAAAACCCCAATTAGAGCGACGGGGTGAAATGTCAACCGTCCCTCTTTCTCTCTTTTCGTCGCTCTTTTCACACGATGAGCTGCTGCTCTCTTGGTCGCTAACGGGCAGAGAAAGTGCTCGTTGTTACAGTTTTCTACGATGAGAAGGATTTACAAAAAGGTTTTAACACAACCCACAACCAAACAACATCCATGTTGTTTGGTTGTGTTAAAACAGGAAGTCACAAATACGTCTGGTCAATTTATCTTCATTTATGATATCTTACAAAAAAGTTACTCCTCATTGTTCGTGCGTTTTCCTACAAAAACCCAGCAACACGTGTCATTTTCTACTCATTACGTAAACACGGTATTTTCAAAATCAACTTCTGTCTTCAAAAGAAACAACTTAGTTAGGTTTAGTCAACAAAAGAACTTCGTTAGGTTTGGGAAAAGATCGGGAAATAGTTACATATTGGTCGGTAACGCTACGAACGCTGGATGAGACCAGCCTGACCTGGTGGAGTTTGAGAGAAACAGGAGACAGACACAACGTCCGCAGACTGAACTGAAATGGACGAGTGAATCAGCTCCATAATTGGAGGTTTTGTAGTTTCGTGGTCATGCGGTCAGAGGAACCACCGGACGGTGACGCACCAGATCACACCACCTTCACACGATCAGGCTGTGAGAGCAAGTGATCCACATTATATCACACGACTCTCCTTTAGTCTACTCTGCAGGGAAACGCAGGAATTATATCCTAATTTGTCCTATGTCTAATTTCACGACCAATAACCAATAGCAGGAAAAGGAGTTGAGGGCTATCGTTTCCCAATTATTCCTGATATTTTATTCTTTTCCTTTTAATATTTCTGCAAATAAATAAATAAAACAAGTCCTTAGTTTGTGCTCACGTCTGTCTGTATGAATACACATTTCCTGCCTCTACGGAGTAAATTATTAACTCAAAGACAAGGATTCTGACAAGCTAGCACACGTACATGTTTATGAATGTATGTGTATATGGGAATAAATGGCTACTAGAACATTTATTGTTGAATTAAATCATTATTTACATTAAACGCTCATCTTCTGATTCCTTCTTTCCCTCCTCACTCATCTCTCCACACGACAAAGTGACGGAGAAAGACCGTTTCTTTTTTTTATTGCGTTTGTCATATAGCTTTCCACCCCCCCCCCAAACCCCCCTCTTCTCCCCTCTGCCCCCCCCCCCCCCAAACCCCCCTCTTCTCCCCTCTGCCCCCCCCCCCCTCTCCTTCCTCTGCGCTCTTTCAAGGTCCACAGGCTCGACTCCACCTTTTCAATTCGGCTTCCCAGCAGCACTACTTAGTGGGGAGGTAATTGGAACCAGTGCTATCAGTGTGATTGAGGGAGCAAGTGTGTGTGTGTGTGTGTGTGTGTGTGTGTGTGAGTGTGTGTGTAGGGTGTTGGTGAAGCATGGAGCAGAAAGGGGGCCCCCATCACGAAAAAGGGGGTCAAACACATAGAGGAGCATTTCAGCGTGGAGTGGAAGAAAGAGCGAGTTAGAGGGAAGATGAGAGGAGAGGAAAAGGCCGAGCCGAGGCCACGGAGGTTGTGAAAAGATAGGGGCCCATACTGAGATCACACCTGCTCTCTGACACACACACACACACACACACACACACACACACACACACACACACACACACACACACACACACACACACACACACACACACACACACACACACACACACACACACACACACACACACACACTTGTATGGGTCACAAGTCATGTGCAAATGAAAGTAACAAGAGGACAACAGTCAGTGAACAATTAAAATAGGGTCGTGTGGTGTTACAGAGAAGCTGGAGATACGCTGACATAAAACATTTCCTGTTTGTATTTTAACTGTCAATAAATGCAAAAATTAACAAAATAAACTTTAATTAAAAGAGCAGAGTTGTGGATTAAAGATCACATGATCCTCATGGGTTCTGGTTCTGACGGGATGGTTTTATATTTTGTAAAACAATATGATATAGCTTAATCAAAAACACGTGTGGATAAATGTGTGTTTTCATATATATATGTATATATATGTATACGCAGCACCGATGATTGAAGATGAGTTCATGTTTATGGTTCATTTCAGCGCTTTAAGTTAACACGAAGCCTCTTTAAGACCTTTTAACGACACATAGAATGTGATTTAATACGTTTCACGATCAAACCAGCTGAAGTATGAAAGTAAACCAGAAGACTTAATAAGGCCTATAATCATTTATTATTATAATACATGTGTTATAACATGTGTGGGTTCTTTCCAGCAGTATATAACATTAACTCCTGATGATATGACTAATTAAATTATTGTGAATAAATATATATTATTTATAAACACACGTTATCAAATTTAGAGATTTTATGGATTAAAATTATACAATTAATGTATAAATAAAAAATTAAAAAAAGATGCTTTCAGAGCGAGTCAGTTTGAACTGAGAGGAATTTGCAGGATTAGAACTTTTAGAGATTTCAGTTTGGAACAGTTTGCGTATAAAGTATATATAATAAAAACACAGTATCTTTTATTTAGTTTCTTTCTTTCATTTTCAGCCAGCACGATCTTGCTTTGGATTGTCACTGCTTTTAGTTTTTATTCACATGTGTATTCAATAATAAATATTATAATAAAACTTTTGTATTTGAGTGAATTTGATTTGCGTGAACAGGATCGCGAAGCTCTCGACGGACCGACTTCTAAACATCCTACTCTGGATTTTATTCTAACGTCAGAGTCACACTTTTCTCTCCACTCACCATGAATAAATCTCTGGCTTCTAAGTCTACGGCGAGGAGGAAGGCCTTCTCCAAGCGCTGGTGTCTGCGGAGAAAAGGGAGACAGTTGAAGATGAAGCACGACGACGTCATGACAATAAAACATAAACAATCTAAAAACACACGATTGGGAGAATCAAATGTGTGGCGTTTCCTCCTGCACACACACACACACACACACACACACACACACACACACACACACACACACACACACACACACACACACACACACACACACACACACACACACACACACACACACACACACACACACACACACACACACACACACACACACACACACACACACACACACACACACACACACACACACACACACAGACACACAACCGTCTATAATTGAACTGAGAGCAGCGAGTCCTCGTCCTATTATCCAGAATTAAAGCTGGGAGGGAGAGGGAGAGAGAGAGAGCAGAGAGAGAGAGAGAGAGAGAGAGAGAGAGAGAGAGAGAGAGCTGCATCTCCCAGAACAAAAACACCTCAACTTTCTCCGTCTAGAGCCAACATGAAACAAACAAACACAAGCAGAGAGAGGAGGTGTGTTGGGCTTCCTTCATTTGATGTTGATGGAGAGAAAAAGAATGCAGGTAGGTGATAAGAGAGGAGGAGAGGAGGAGGAGGGATGCCAAACAAAACGCCGCGGCATCGGCTACAGAGGAGGAAGAAAGAAAAAAGGGGGGGGGGGAGGGAGAGAAGCGGGAGGTGATTGCAGGATGGAGAGCAGCGAGCGTCGGCGTGCGGCAACAACAGGGTCTATTTCAGTCAAACAGACGTTTGAAAAGGCTCTCATGGCAGAAGGGAGAATGAAACAACAGTCTAAACAGGTGCGTGTGAGGTGCTTCGTCCTCATGAATGACTCAAAGCTGCACCAGCGAGCGTCACGACGGATCTGTTAAAATAGCAAAAGTGAGCGTCAGATACTGAGGGAATTAAAATGCATCTGCAGTGGATGTCATTTTCAACAAAGAGCCTCTTCTCTTTTGGGATGCTTATTGTGATTCTGCACCCAATAACATGTTCTTGTTATGCCTTCAAATAGTTTAAAGCAGCTTTGAATCATCGGTCAGATAATTACTGATGTGTAGCAGGAATCAAGAAACTTAAGAGCACATCTCTGGAGAAACACGATGTAAAGAGGTGCTCAGGTTTACAGATCTGTCCGTTTAAATCAACTAATTGATTAGTCGACTAAATGAGTGTTAGTTACAAAAGCAGGACAGCCCTCGGAGGACCACACTACTTATGTATGTATTTATGTATTTATGTATTCAAATGCATTTAGCCGACCTCGACACACGATTGGGAATCAAATGTGTGGCGTTTCCTCCTGCACACACACACACACACACACACACACACACACACACACACACACACACACACACACACACACACACACACACACACACACACACACACACACACACACACACACACACACACACACACACACACACACACACACACACACACACACACACACACACACACACACACACACACACACACACACACACACATTTAGCCACCGTCGGTGGCGTTACCTGAGAAGGTGGTGAAAAAAGCGGCGGGCGCACTTGCTGATTGGCTCCCTGTACTCGAGTATCACGACATCAGAGAGAGGAGCTGGCGGAGCGTAAAACACACCCAGAGCTGCTTCTAGTTGGGCTGCAGACAAACAACACAAACGCACTATAAAAATACAGAGAAGACAGAAATATGAAGGTGAAAACTCACATTTACAAAACATAATCCTCTTAACATCAGTAATGAACTGGGGAAGTTTAATTCTATTCCATCTATTAGTTCAAATGTTTCACTCTTTCTACCTCGAGTGTCTTTTTCCTTCAGGAAAATAATTCTCAAAGTGCTAATTAACAGCAATAATAATAATAAATGTAATTCAAGTGGATTAACTTTAGAATATTGTCTCCTCTCTCTCATGTCTTTTAACTGGGATTTAATCTAATCTTACAGAACCATAGAAATCTAAATAAAGCTTATTTTCTTTGTATTTGACAGCGGAGGTTTGAGGAACACTAAGACCTGAAGTGAAGCGGTGGACCCACCCTCTCTGTCTGCGTTCAGCTGCAGCCTCAGCAGGTGGTTGGTGACCGAGCTGAGGCCTCGGTAGCACTCGTCTCCCATGATGCTCCAGTCCATGGCCTCCAGGACGCCCAGCGCCTCTTTGACTTGACCACAACGCAGCCGCTGCTGCAGCAGCTCACCGGGACCCATCTGTCCTCCGGTCAGAGCGCCTGTCCAACACAGTCACAGTTTGGTTTATTAAGAAGAACAACATACACCGGGATCTCCTTCATGTGACAGTCAGAGAGCAGCGTGATGAAGTATTCTAACATTTATGTACAAAAGCAACAATTTAAACAGATTTTCCATTAATGCGGTGGAGTGTGGTCATCACTGTGAAGCACTTACTTAAGAGAAGTAAGTGTCCAGTGGATCGGTCTAAACTCTGAAGCAGCACTAGATCGGTGAGACCGACATCGACTTGTCAATCAATTAGTGGTGAAGTCTGTTTAATCCCTGGTGTGTGTGTGTGTGTGTGTGTGTGTGTGTGTGTGTCCTCATCACCATCTATTTAAATACATCTGAAACACATACAGTATGTATGAGAGGAATGCCACAACTCATTACGCCTTTTGACCAGAGGTGATGGATTATGCTTTTGTTTGTACGTGTGTGTGTGTGTGTGTGTGTGTGTGTGTGTGTGTGCCAAAGCACATTATGTTGAATAATGGAAGGACGATGTTTTGTACTCTTCCCGGTAGCAGAGGTGTCTCGTTCTGTGTGCATTAGCGTGAATGTGCTCGTGTGTTTAATGTTGAATAGCAGAGGTGATTAATGTCCGTTGTGATCGATCGAGACGGTTCAGAGCGAAACACTCGGAGGAATCTCTGACTTCAGTGAGGAGAGGCTGATGTGAGACACCAAACTCAGATACATGTTGCCATAACAGACGTTTAACTTCTCTGTAACATGAAACGTGACATTTTAAAGTGCCATATGAAAGAAACGCTTACATTTCTCACACGAACGCTACACGTAACAGTCTGTATATCAGTTACTCACCTCATGTTAACTTGAATTCACGAAGAAAACTTTGTTTTCCTCGAAGAATCAAAACGAAGAATCAAAAAACTGAGAAAAGGTCTTGATGAATTTAAGTAAATGGGGGAAAAACTTCATCAAAACATCCGTTTACAAACTCTGACACTAGTTCAGTATAATTCAAGTCTCATTTATCCAGTCGTGTGCTCACTACTTCACAAACACCAGCATCTTCACTAAAATATGTTTAAATATGTTTAAAACACTTCGTACACGCCGGCACCAGCGTGAGACCGTTCATGCTGAAGTGTTATGAACAGTGAAGGTTTAAAGCTGAACAGGTGGAGATGAAGATGCAGATGTTTCTGAAGTAGTGAGCATACGGTTGAATGAATGACACTTGGATTATTCTTGGATTATTAAATTGTGTGAAATAAAGTTTTGATATAGTTTTATTTTGGTAAACGCAGACCCCATTTTTTTAAATTCTTCGTTCATCATGGAGGCACGAGAGAAAAACAAAGGTAACACGAGGCGAGTAACTGATGTATAAATGGTCATTTAGTGTGAAGTATTCCTTTAGGCTTATACATGTTCACTAAACTGAATTTGGACATAGCTGGTGGCTCTGGACAGCGCAGGTGATCACTGACAGCGGTACTGTCAATGGGCCAGACTGCAGGCTGCCAAAGTCACCACTGACTCTTGTCTAATTAATTGAAGTTGTGTGTGTGTGTGTGTGTGTGTGTCTCTGTGTGTGTGGAGGGGGGGGGAGTTGTTCGAGCAATTAAAATGACAAACTGGCAATTAGCAAGCCCCCAAATCCCCTTAAGAGAGGGCTAATGTGGCTAATACATCAGCTGAGCGTACGCGTGTCTACGTTTGTGCGTGTGTGTGTGTGTCCTTGCGTTGGGCGTTAACGTCTGCTCTAAGCTAACTCTAAGAGGAGACAATGACTCATTGCGGTGGTGAGGACGAGTCAGTTCACATCTGTCTTCACTAACTTATTTGAACAGCGTGTCAGACGTACACCAACACGGAGCAGCAGCACGAACAAACAGCAGGACTCAAACCGCCGACACGATGAGTACACAACGAGAACACGACAAGTACACAACGAGAACACAACAAGTACACAACGAGAACACGACAAGTACACAACGAGAACACGACAAGTACACAACGAGAACACGACAAGTACACAATGAGAACACGACGAGTATACAACGAGAACACGACGAGTATACAACGAGAACACGAGTATACAACGAGAACACGACGAGTATACAACGAGAACACGACGAGTATACAACGAGAACACGACGAGTATACAACGAGAATACGACGAGTATACAACGAGAACACGACGAGTATACAACGAGAACACGACAAGTACACAACGAGAACACGACGAGTACACAACGAGAACACGATGAGTATACAACGAGAACACGACGAGTATACAACGAGAACACAACGAGAACACAACGAGAACACAACGAGAACACAACGAGTATACAACAAGAACACAACGAGTATACAACGAGAATATGGCGAGTATACAACGAGAACACGACGAGTACACAACGAGAACACGACGAGTATACAACGAGAACACGACAAGTACACAACGAGAACACGATGAGTATACAACGAGAACACGACGAGTACACAACGAGAACACGACGAGTATACAACGAGAACACGACAAGTACACAACGAGAACACGACAAGTACACAACGAGAACACGATGAGTATACAACGAGAACACGACGAGTATACAACGAGAACACAACGAGTATACAACGAGAATACGGCGAGTATATGAAACTATGTAATTAATCTATTGGTTTGAACTCAAACTGTTGCCTTGGATTGACTTGACTTAATAAAAGTGTTTTACTTATAAGAAAGCACACTCGTGCAGTGGAGGTTTTCCTTGTGCTTTAGTACGTAACCATACTACATTATATTTACACTACTAATGCACCCAGTTATGTAATTAAACATCAACAATATTTTCACATCCCCACAGAAAAATGACTATTTTCTTTGCATGTCGTGCAGCACGTTCCCCGGTCTGCCCTACCGGTGACGGCCCAGCCGCGGCCAACGTGTGCCCGGATGAGATAACTCGTGCATGCGGGAGGGTGAGGGGGGGGGGGGACGGGGGAGGAAGGGGGGAGGAAGGGGGGGTGACACCAGGGAGGGCTGCCTCCTATGGAAAAAAAAAAAAAAAGAGAACTTGGAGCTCGGCCAAGTCTTTCTTCCTCGTCGTCTCCCGACTCACTCCTTCTGTCATGTAGCGGGGCCTTATGAAACAAGGCAGTACAGAGACGGAGCGCAAGCAAACAAACAAATGAGTTGGAGTGTGTGTGTGTGTGTGTGTGTGTGTTTGTGTGTGTGTGTGTGTGTGTGTGCGTGTGTGCATAGAAGCACAGAAATAGAAGAATACACACATGTGTGTGTGTGTGAGGGGGGGAAGAATTATCATGGAGAAAAGACGTGCAGTGACTTTCTTCATCAAAACCTTGGCAGACGATCAGAGGAGGGGAAGCTATTGTTGGAAGACACCCTCCCCTTTCCCTGTGCACACAGGCAAACGCAGTTGGATACACAGTCAGTCAACACACACACACACACACACACACACACACACACACACACACACACACACACACACACACACACACACACACAACCTTCTACCTTCCACCCCCACACTCCTGCCTTCAAACTTCCGCAGAGAGCTGCGTGCCACTGTCACATCTTGTTCCCAAAGTCACAATTAAAGACGCTGAATATGTGCACGAGTGTGTGTGTATAAGTGTGCGCGTGTGTGTGTGTGTGTGTGTGTGTGTGTGTGTGTGCGTGTGTGTACGAGTGAGTTAGAGGGTGAGGTGGCTGCTACGAAAAAAAAAAACATTTTGATTGGCAAACTTTATCTGGGGGCCCCGAGGGACTGCGCAGCCACTGTAAACGATTTATCGGAAAAATGCATCCCAGAATGCACCTGGGGGGCTCTTGCCCCGGGGCGATTATTGAATGACCTCTGAGAGCGTGACTCCTGCTAACCTTCCCCGCCCGTCTACAAATTAACTTCCCTCAGCAGCGAGGAGGTGAGAGGACGACCTCCGACGTATTTACACAGCGCAGGTTCAGAGTCAGATCCAAAACAGAGGAAGACTCCGACTCTTCATCACGAGGAGGAGACTGGGAGGGTTTGTGCTTCAGTTACTATTTGGAATCAGTGCATGTGAAGTACAATTGTAAGGGCGGTTGCTAAAGATGCTGCGATGTATCGGTATTAACGATAACAGTGCTATATAAACAAGTTCAAATTAAATTTGACTTTTTACAAATTTTCTATCGTGATGAAATTGTGATGTAGAATTCTTTTGGCCACCATTATCGTGTGGTCTAAATCTGATGTCGTGACCGTCTTAGGTCTTGATTGTTTGTGTGTTTCAGCAGCCTGATCTGAAGACGTCTTTACTGTTTTTCTGACGTTTTAGACAAAAAAATGAACCAGAGAGCAGTCATTTTGTTTTTCCAGTGTTTGGATGTTATTTCACTGACCTAGTCTGAATCTCAGAGCTGCTAGCGGGCCCCCGTGAAAGGCCAACATCAGTACGCCTCCCTCCAGGCCCGTGGCCCACTGCAGTCCCTCCAGACCTCCACAGCAGCGCAGGTGCTCGGCTAGTCTCAGCGTGGCGGCTGGAGCCTCCTCCTCCGCTACCAGTGCCATGCTAACAGGTGCCAAGCCCACATCAAAGCACATCAGCTCCCCCTGCTCTCCCCCTACCAGGACCACGGCCCCAGCAGGGTGCCAGGCCAGAAGGTTGGGCTGCACGGGGCAGGAGGCCAGCAGAGAGACACCCCGTCGCTGGTCGTACAGCACCAAGGAGGAGTCGGCGAGGCCCAGGAGGAGCGTGGTCTCAGAGGGGTGCCGCGAGCAGGAGACGGGACGGGACGGCAGCGGGATGCGGGTGACGGACAGGCGGTGCAGACGTCCTCGTGCACAATCGTAGACGCAGGCGTCGGCCCGGGACCCCTCTGTGAATCCGGGGGCTGCTGCAGGAAGCTCCACCGTCAGCAGCTGGTAGGGCTGGAGAACGCTGAAGCAGCAGTCCAGAGGGTTTCCTTCAGTCCGGAGGGAGGCGAGGACCTTTGAGAGGGAGAGGATGAAGAGAAGAAGAGGAGGATTACACAGAGTCTGATGAACATTCTCCTTATGAATCTGATCTGATCCAACAATAATAATAACTTTATTATTATAGCACCTTTAAAAACAGAGTTTACAAAGTGCTTTGAAAGACAAAAGCAAGGCAATAAAAAAGTACAATAGGTAAAACAATAAAAAACAATCCATACGATAAGAACAAACTAAGAAATAAAATACATTAAATAAGATTAATTAATTAATTAAAATAACATTAAGAAAATTAAAAAATAGAACATTTTAATAATGAGATCAATAAGAAATAAAGTAGTAAAGCAGTAAAAAGATGATTTTAAATATATATTACTGATTCTGCTCGTCTTATTCCCTCAGACAGGTCGTTGCAAAGCCCTCAATGAACGATTACATCTCTCTTTTTAGATTCTACATTCAGACTTCAGATTCACAACAATGAGATGCTTTACAGTCATGCTGTCCAAGTTCCACACAGGAAAAATCCCCTGAATTTATTTGTGCTTTTGAGTTAAATATCTGGACAAAGATTTGGTAAGAAGAAGATGTAATGAAGCTGCTGACTGTTCATGCATCTCCACCATCTTAGTCATAATGTGTCCAATACTTTGTGTTCAGTGTTCAGTAGCACATGTTAGCATGCTAACACGCTCCTGCTTCACATCAGCGTGTTAGCATCACCATTGGGAACATGCTAACGTTAGCATTTGGCTCAAAGCACTCTTGATTTGAGGGCTGACGTCTTCTTTTTAGTATTTTGAGCTTGTTGGAATATTTACAACTAATGAGCATAACAGAGACGTATGGCATTGTTAAATTATCCAGGAGACTCCCACGTGTCTGTGTTTGAGAAACAAGAAGGTAACTGTAAACTTCCTGCAAGTCTACAAAGCTTAGATGAAGTGGACAGATTTCTTTTGACTGCTCTGTTTTTATGTCTGTCTTTAGTCCTGGAGTGTATACTTTAGGTTAGAGGGAGGATTCAGCCAGCATCCCCTCAGTAGTTTAGTATCACTAAACATTGTATGAATAGAACTTGATCTCGTCATTGCAGATGAACAAACCTGTTTCTGAATAAAAGAAGGAAGCAGAAGGATAGAAAGAACATGTGAGAGGAAGACAGAGAAGCCCCTCAAACCCCCCCGGAGATGGAGGAAATAGAACCTTCCCTTCATAAACACCAGGCTGTCAATCAAGACGGCTAATGATAAGAGCTCCGTTTTAACTCAAGGTCAACAACATCTTCTCCCCGAGCATGCCATGGCTTTGGCACCCCGGCGATAAACAACCTGCTCTGTTTACCTGCGTGAGTGAGGAGCCAAGAGCTCAACGCTACACATGGTGACAAGAAAGAAAAAGAGGATGATACATGGAGGAAGCTTGGCGTTATTAGACCAATGGTCAAAATCCAGAAGTGAGATTATTCGCTCCTGGACCACAACCAGGTGGAGGGGGCCGCTAAGCGCCGACACTGATGGAGAAAGGCCGTGTCACGGGTGGTGCTGTCGATAAAAACACCCACAAGGAACCGGGAACAGTAGGTGGATGACAGGAGACGTCAGCCTTCAGCTAAACAGCAGCCCAGCAGCTCCACAGCCGCTAACAGAGCTTTGTAGGAGGGATTTCACCTCACCAAAGCCTCTATCAGAGCCCTGCATTGACCGTGGCAGCTTTGGCTAAATGAGCCCATTTCTTTTCGCCGTGTTGACAGAAAGAAGGATCGGCTGCCTGCCTGCCTTCCTTCCCTTTTCCCCAAAGCTGTCCGGCCCAGTATTTTGGCAGGCATTGCCAAAAAGGGACTTAGAGGGAGGAATTTTTTTTTATTTTTTTGCTCGTGGTCTACAGCAGGAGAGAGAAGCAGATGACTGTCCTCCTGAAAGCTTTTTTTCCCTTCTTTTCTCCTCTCCATAATCCTCCAGCTAGCTCCTGCTGCTCCCCAGGGGGTGGGTGCTGTGTGTTTATGTGAGGAGCTCAGTTCATGTGAGGGGTGTATCCTTCGTCAGGGTGCGGTTCTGAGAGCTTCATGACTGCAGGGACAAAGTGACACATTAAACCAACGAGTGTCCATCGAGTCCATCAATGGACTGAATAGAAGAAGTGGACGTGGTCACAGTGACGTCACCATTTGGTTTGTTCGGCATTTTGGCTGCGCCATGCTAGTTTTAGGCGTCGACATCTTGGTTTTTGTCCGTCTTCAACTTACTTTTTAGACTCCCATCTTGTTTGTTGGCAGTCGCCATATTGTTTTCTTGCCGTTGCAATCTTGGTTTTTGGTCGTTGCCATCTTGTGTTTTTGCAACCAGACGTGACACGAGAGGGTAGAGCTAAGCTAACTCCCAGACCAGACAACGCCATAGAAACCTGTCAATCACCGTGTAGCCCCGCCCTAAAGCATCCCCTGCTTTATGGTCTGTTTGACTCTAAATGGACCATAATGTACTAAATGAACATCATGCTGTATTGAAGAAGACTTGAAACTAGAGATTGAGACCATAAACTCATGTTTACAATGTTTACTGAGGTAATAAATCAAGAGAGAAGTAGAGTCATTTTCTCATAGACTTCTATACAACCAGAGGAGACACTAGAGAGAATGCAGCTTTAAGACATGAAGCATCGGCTTCACTCTGCAGATCCAGAGTTTGCTTCCTGAGTCCATCACACAGAATGCTGTCGCAGGAATCAAGAACTACTTCCATTCCACAAGCCCTCCTGACCGACCCGACCCCCCCCCCCCCCCCCATCTCATCCGCTCAGCTTTTCATCTTGTGCCCGGTGTTACCACCTGGCTCAAGGCCGGCAACAAAAAGGGAGGCCACACAGAGATCTAAACCAACAACCGTTTATTTAGCTACACAACTGCCATATAATGCACAACTGATGAGGCTGGTGCAGCAGACCCTGCTGTGAGAGAGAGAGAGACTCCCAGAAGGCCCGTCTTTTAAGCCTTCCTGGAGGCTCCAATCAGCTGGGCTGATTGGTGCAGGTGAGTGTCCCAGCTCCTCCCACCAGGAAACTAGCGGCGAGCAGGCCCACAGCCTGGTAAGGGGGAGGGTCGTCACACCCCCTCCCTTAAGATTGGGATCCTCACTGCAGGTAATCTCAAACATGACCCTCCAGAATCCTCCCATCTGCAACTTTGGTACCTGAGAAGCAATTTAAGAGAGGAGAAAACCAGAGACAGAAAGAAAGAGACACTGCAGGGAGTAAAATACCGCAAGTTAACTTAAACAGTTACAGCTCGGGACAAGGCATCAGCCACTGTATTTTCCGTGCCTTTTACATGACGTACATCTAAATGATATGGCTGAAGGAAAAGACACCAACGCATAAGCCTTTGATTTGGGTTTTGAAGTGAGTGGAGAAAGGTTAGGGGGTTATGATCAGTATATACCACCAAAGGTCTTACTCCACCACCCACGTAAACCTCAAAATGTTTCAATGCCCAGATCAGTGCCAGTGCCTCCTTTTCAATGATGGAGTAATTTAACTGGTGTGAGTTGAACTTCTTAGAAAAGAAACTCACCGGGCAGTCAGCACCACTTCCATTATCCTGCATTAATACAGCCCCAGCTCCCACCTTACTAGCATCCGCATACAGCGAAAACGGCTGGTCCAGCTGGGGGGCTGCTAAGACAGGGGCAGAACACAACAACAACTTGGCAGTCTCAAAGGCTTTCTGACAAGTGAGAGACCACTCAAACTTAACCTTTGGGCTAAGAAGAGACGTAAGTGGGGAAACTACTGTGGAAAAGTTTCTACAAAACCCACGATAGTATCCAATCATACCCAAGAAACGAGAAAGGTCTTTTCTTGTAGTTGGAACAGGAAACTGATCAACTGCCAACACCTTTGCTCTAACTGGGCGTACCTGCCCTTGTCCAACAACTTTTCCGAGGTAGGTTACTGTTGCCTTAGCAAACTCGCATTTAGCCAGATTAATGGTCAGACAAGCCCAGGCGAGACGGTCAAACAACGCTCGGATGCGCTGAAGATGAGTCTCCCAAGTGTCACTGTAAATCACTACGTCATCCAAATACACTGCACACCCGACCAACCCGAACACCACCTTGTTCATTAGGCGCTGGAACGTGGCTGGAGCGTTACGTAACCCAAATGGCATAACTGTGTAGGAATACAAACCACTGGATGTAACGAAGCTGGCGATCTCTCTAGCTCTGGGAGTTAAAGGAACTTGCCAGTAACCTTTAAGTAGGTCAAACTTACTGACAAACTTAGCAGAGCCAACCTGGTCCACACAATCCTCCATACGTGGGAGTGGAAAAGAGTCTGGCTTAGTCACCTGATTAACCTTTCGGAGATCAGTACATGGTCTAAATGTTCCATCTGGCTTCTTAACAAGTAAACACGGGGAAGACCAACTAGATGAACATGGCTCCGCAATGTCATTTTCCAGCATATATTTGACCTCTGCTTCTAAGTGTTCACGTTTATCTGGAGACATCCGATAAAAGTGTTGTTTAATTGGCTGGGCATCTCCCACGTCAATATCATGTTCCATAAGATGAGTACGAGAAGGGGTGTCAGCAAACAGGCAGGGATAACCTTCAATAAGATCCACCAACTCTGTTCGCTTTGGTTCAGGTAAATGTTTCAACATTACCTCCAGATTAGCCAGTGACTCAGAGTTTTCAAGACGTCCTTTCAAAATTACATCATCTGGTGTATAACCCTCTTCCTCATATTCCTCTGTCAGATCCAGAGGTGGAGATGAATGACCAACTGGAACCACTGCAGCAACAGAGGCAAACCCCGACCCAGGACCTGGCACCAGGGAGCGAGCATAGTAGGGTTTTAACAAATTAATGTGGCAGAGCTGCACAGACTTCTTTCGATTAGGGGTCGCGATCAAATAATTTAGGTCAGACACTTTTCGGGTCACTGTATAGGGACCAGAAAACTTAGCCTGGAAAGGAGAGCCAACTAAAGGCAAAAGTGCCAGAACTTGATCACCAGTACTAAATTCACGGTGTTCTGCACGTCGATCATACAGACTCTTCATTTTCCTTTGAACTGCCTGTAGATTTTCTTTTGCCATTTTATTTGCCTGGTACAGCCGCTGCTTAAAACCATTTACATGATCTATTAGGTTTTTTGGGGCCTCCCCAGCTTGCCAGTCCCTGTGTAGGGACGCTAAAGGACCTTGCACTGTGTGACCAAAGACCAAGTCATTGGGACTAAAACCCAAGCTCTCTTGAGACACCTCCCTGGCTGCTAACATCAGCCAAGGTAACCCCTCCTCCCAGTCACGGTCCAACTCCGTGCAATATGCACGGAGGAGGGACTTCATCGTTTGGTGAAACCTTTCTAGAGCCCCCTGGCTCTGGGGATGGTACGCGCTGGACTGAGAATGTTTAACATTTAACTGCTTCAACACTTCTGCAAACAACTTTGAACTGAAGTTAGACCCTTGATCAGATTGGATTATTTTTGGGATGCCAAAAATAGACATAAACTGTGTCAGTGCCTTTACGACAGACTTCGTGGTAATGTTTCTGAGAGGATATGCAGCTGGATAGCGTGTAGCCTGACACATCACTGTGAACAAAAAGTTACTACCAGCTTTGGAGCGTGGCAAGGGACCAACACAGTCAATGATCAGATGCTCAAATGGTTGCTCAGCAACTGGAATAGGATACAAAGGAGCAGGCTTTATTGTTTTATTTGGTTTTCCAGTCAACTGACATACATGGCAAGTTTTAACGAAAGCAGAAATGTCTCTTTTCAACAGAGGCCAGTAAAAGTGTCGCTTAACTCTATCATAGGTTTTTCTTACCCCTAAATGACCTGCAACTCCATCATGAGCAGTCTGAAGTACACCAAGTCTTACACTAGAGGGCAAAACAATTTGTACAGTTTCTTCCCCCATAAAACCCTCTCCCTGGGGAACCCATTTTCTCACCAACAGGCCATCCTGGAGAAAATACCCATGGGCTGAACTCTCCACCTCATCATCCTGGAGAACTCTGTTGTACAGAGCCTGAAGTGTGGGGTCATGTTTTTGCTCTTTCAGAAGGTCACTGCAAGACACAGGCAAGGGGAAAGCAGGCACAGGAAACACAGACATTCTTTTCTTATCTGAATGTTCAGAACCGGAATCACCACGGGCTCGACTCATAGCACGTGTCACTGCACAGGTGGGATGTACAGCGGATGGTGTTTTGGAGGACTCAGGCTGGGAGACTAGAGTATCCACTGACGCATCAGGCCACACCCGATTGCCAGCCAGGTCATTTCCTAATATGACCTGTACTCCACCCATAGGCAATGAAGGGCGCACTCCCATGATCACATCACCTTGGACCAGATTTGATACTAGCGTCAAATTATGCTGTGGTGCAGAAAAGACAGTCAATCCCATCCCTCGGACCGCAACACTGGAACCGGCATCTGTTTCAAGAGAGAAATTCAACGCAGATTCCAAAATAAACGATTCCAGAGCCCCAGAATCTCTTAATATTTTTACAGGTACTTTTATGTCACTTCCTACAAGTGAAACATAACCATCGGACACAAATGCAGCATAACCAGGGTCAATCTCCTGCTGAGCTGCGGAAACTGGCTGTTCTTGACCTAAAACTGGAACTTCAATCACTGACTCTGACGAAGAAGGTTTCGTGTGTGCCCGCACGGCAGCAATGACACGGTCTCTTTCTTCAGCCCGCAAAGACACAGCAGCCGCAGATGGTTTTGCTGGTAAAAACCCAGGCTTTTTTTTTAACATTGGACACTCATTTCGCCAGTGACCCTTGCCAAAACAATAATTACAGACGCGATTGGGGTCCATCCTTCCCTGTAAACCCCGGTCTGCCTTAACTGAACTGGTCCCTTCTGACCAAAACCTACTGGGGTTAGCCCCCACATTCCTCTCTCGGAAGCCAAAATCTCCACGACCACGGTTCTCACCGAAAAACCCTTTATGAGTCAGGACAAACTCGTCTGCCAATCTAGCAGCCTCTGTAACCTTGCTTACTTTCCTTTCCTGAATGTAGGTAACAACACGGTCAGGCAAAGCATTTTTGAACTGTTCAAGCAAGATTAATTCCTCAAGGTCCTCCATAGTAGTAACCTGTGAAGCCGCACACCAGCGATTAAAGTTACTGGTTAAATCACGAGCAAACTCCATATGGGACTGCTTTTCTTTTCTGAGTAACCTGAACCGCTGTCGATACGCTTCCGGTACCAACTCATATATCCTAAGTACAGCAGCTTTAACCAACTGGTAGCTACCACTATCAGTAACACTCAAGGCTGAAAAAGCCTCCTGGGCCTTGCCAGTGAGCACACACTGAAGCAAAAGAGTACGCTCAGCATCCGACCATTTTCGTGCCTCTGCTAAACGTTCAAACAAAACAAAGAAAATGTCAGGGTCCCTTTCATTAAACTTTGGAACCAACCGTAAGTTAACAGCAACATCAAATGAGGGAAAAGCAGGAACAGGTAGTGCCGACTCTCCTACCTGGTGTGGATCAGACTGAAGCTTTCCTTCACTCATAAGCTCCAGCTTATATCGCTCCAACTCTAACTGTTGTCTTGCCTGAACATGGGCTAGTTCAGCTTCCCGAAGATGTGCATCTTGTCTTAACTTTTCTAACTCCACAGTATTTTTATGTTTCTCTTGCATTTGTAGTAAGATAAGTTCTTTTTGTTGCTCAAATGTCAAACCAACTCCAAGTCCAGTCAAAACAGGAGCCATTTTGGAAACTTTGACTGACTCACTCACCCTGGGGGAAGCTACCTCTGAAAATGTATCAGTTTCTACAGGTGCCTTTTCAATCCCCACTATGACAGGCAACACTTTTTCCTCCAACAAGTGATCCTTTAATGTGGCCAACAATTTTTCTTTATTCAACTTTTTAGGAAGTTCAACACTGTAATGGTCCGCTAATGTCAAGAGCTGATCCTTTGTGTAAGAATTTAACAAATCCTCATTTGGAGACTGAACAAAGTCTCCAATGGAAGTCATTTTTTTCAGTTCGGATTTAAATAAGGAACCCAATTCCTCTGACTAACTGCCTAACCAGGTCTAGCTGAGTAACTCATCCCTAGTCTTCATGCAGGTTAGTGGCAGGATGAATTAAGCACAAAACCCAGTAACCCGGTTAACCTTCAGCAAGCTGAAAATCACCTAGACAGTCATGGAAGTGCCCCCGAGCTATTGCTCTAACCACGTACTGCACCAAAACAACAAACAAAAAAAAGAAAAGGGTCAATGAGAGACGGCCAGTGCCCCTCATTGCTTATGCCTATCAGGAAAAGGGTTCCGACTGACTCACCAGCCTGTACTACTAACGGCAGGTTAGAACTCTCAATTTCAAAAATCTGTGTGGAAAACTCCCTTTAACAAAGTTACATTTAAGAATTTTCTAGTACCAACCTTTCCAAGATCGCGGACGAGCCCCCATTTGTTACCACCTGGCTCAAGGCCGGCAACAAAAAGGGAGGCCACACAGAGATCTAAACCAACAACCGTTTATTTAGCTACACAACTGCCATATAATGCACAACTGATGAGGCTGGTGCAGCAGACCCTGCTGTGAGAGAGAGAGAGACTCCCAGAAGGCCCGTCTTTTAAGCCTTCCTGGAGGCTCCAATCAGCTGGGCTGATTGGTGCAGGTGAGTGTCCCAGCTCCTCCCACCAGGAAACTAGCGGCGAGCAGGCCCACAGCCTGGTAAGGGGGAGGGTCGTCACACCGGCTTGTTAGTGCCCGCTGTGCCAGGATGCCACCGTGGCATCATCGAGGATGAGGAGCAGCTGATTCAGCTCTGCCTCACCTGATCGGTGACCCTGTGAAGGAGGGGGGGGGGGGGGGGGGGGGGCAGTGTCAGCTGAGCTGCAACAGCCAACATTTCAAAGAGTTTTGAGTCAAAACTTTTGACACATCCTGAATACACAAAAAACATGTAAGATAATGGAGAATTAACCCGTGGATGACTTCT